>VXAB01010400.1:136952-168800 GCA_013399175.1 Odontophorus gujanensis | reverse complement strand
AAAAAAAAAAAAAAAACCACCCATGCCATGGCTAGCAAACATTGATTTAGGCTCATACAAGGATAGGCTATGTTTTCTTTCATTTACTAATGGAGTTAAAAAGTAAAATGAAGTTTATGTAAATAATATGAACTTTTAGACTATGCTCCTGAACAAAAGAACAGACTGCATAAGGTTAAATGTTCTGCTATGAATAACCAATTTTTTACAGAATCATAGAATTGCAGGGGTTGGAAGGGACCTCTAGAAATCATCTAGTCCAACCCCCCCTGCCAAGGCAGGTTCCCCAGACCAGGCTGCACAGGTAGGTGTCCAGGTGGGTCTCTTCCCTATCTGAATGTTGTCATGTTAACTTAGAGGGTTTTCATGTTGTTATTGTTTTACTTTCTGTATCTATGTGAAAATGGTGGTATGTCAGTGCATTTTGGAACACTTCAAAAAGCATCGGTAAAGTGAGTAACCTCTAACCCAGTAAAAAAAGTAGCCTCTCCCACCCCTTGTCCCAAATAACCTATGCATGCAGTTTCAATGTGGTGCAGAGACAGACATCTAAATGAAAATCTAGTCCCTCAGCTAGTTTTTTTTCACACTCAGTGAATGAATATGATCTGCAAGTTCTTCCTCTGCTTTCTCAGAGTCTGTTGCTTGCATTCAAGATCAGCTCTGATAACCTCAGAGCAGACGTCTGCAAGAAAAGCAAAGTTAATGACAGAATATTGAGGAGGCTCAGCTTCAGCCCCTGATTCCTAGGCTGAGCTGCTGGCTAGTCTGTGTTTGGAAGGCCTTCCCTGACAGCTGCGACTTCTGGGTAGGCCTCGGATGATCCTGGTTCCCTGAATTTGCTCAGTTATGCAGCTCACTTGGATACTGCACTGGTGGTGAAGGGATACATAGGTCCTGCTCCTGCCTGACACACTGCCTCCTGACAGCTGGAAAGGGATACAGCTTCCCAGTGTGGAATCCCATCTGAGTAAAAGTCTCCTGGAGATAAATACACTTAAAAGGACAGTTGTCTCGTCCTACCCCTCCTCAAAATCTTTTATACAGTATCTTCTCAGTTGTATCAATTGAACAGGATGCAGAAATTAAGTCTGTGTCTTTACATAGCTTCATAGATTCATAGATACATTAGGTTGGAAAGGACCTACAAGACCATCTAGTCCAACCATCCTCCTATCACCATCCCTACCCACTAAACTACTAAATCAAATCCCTTAGCACCTCATCTAAACGCTTCTTGAACAGCGCTAGGGATGGTGCCTCAACCACCTCCCTAGGCAGGCCATTCCAGTGCCTGACCACTCTTTCAGAGAAAAAATTTTTCCTCAAATCTAATGTAAATCTTCCCCGGCGCTACTTGTGGCCATTCCCTCTTGTCCTGTCATTAAGTTACAAGTGATTACTGTTGTCATTACAAGTCATTCTGACCAGAAAAAAAGAAGACAAAAAGAAGGAAAGGAAAGGAAAGGAAAGGAAAGGAAAGGAAAGGAAAGGAAAGGAAAGGAAAGGAAAGGAAAGGAAAGGAAAGGAAAGGAAAAAGGAAAGAAGATCATTATTATAAAAAAAAAAAAAAAACTACTAAAAACACTGGGTCATGCCTCACCTCTCCTTCAGAAGCAAAGTGTAAACAGTTGGCCAAAAAGGGTCAGGTCACAGGGCCATGGACTGGAACGGTATTTCTTATACTATTAAATTGGTAGCATGGCCTCTTGAAAGGTTTTGGCACAGGCTAGCTAATATTCTTCCATACAGTGTAGGGATTAAAATAGGTTCAGAGTAATTCCTAATAGGCAGCTTGGATGCAGTTACCCAGTTTCAGAGCTTAAGAGTTCAGCTGAGTAGGAATATAGTTATAATCTCCCTCAGGGCTGGGAAACAGCCTCTGGCCAATTTTACTTTCAAGTGCCCTGTGAATGCAAGAAACACAAAGCAAGGAGAAGTCAGTGAAGTGCAAGAAAAAAGGCAAAGAGCAAATCTCTGGCCACAGTTATTCTCTTCAGTGAGTTTTCACTTTTTATATTTTCTTCATCATTGGATGAAAAATTATTAAAGCTGTCCAAAGCTCAAGGGTCATCATCTCTGGACACTGCCAAACTAGATACTGCAGAAACTGTACATGTTTATGTAGTGTCATTGATTTTATAGGGCTAGAAGACCACACTGTTACTCTAACATGGGCATTTCGGCCTTGCCTTAGTATATAGGCAATTTGCATGTGAAGATGTTTGCAAAATAAGCAACTCTACCACCTACAACAGTTGTGTTCCAGATAATAGGTTTCTCAATGGACCAGCATCACATATTTCTGATGCCTTAGGTACACTAAGATTGTAAAAAACATACTGGAAACAGACAAAAAATGTGAATGTATAGTCAAATTACAACTGGAGTTCATCACTTTAGAGATTTTAGGGTAAAGCAGATCCTTCCTGGTACCATTATGTCTAGGCATCTATTGGGCAAAGCAGGCTACAACAGAAATGGAGGTGAACTACTGGACATTTGAGACTCAATTCTACCAGAATTGTGATGGATGTATTTCTATGATCTAGAAGAAGCATATAAAACATAGTCAATTTTCAACACTTGTCATGAATTTTTTATCTCTGGGTGTTTATTGAATCATGCGTTCCCAATTTTTTTCTCCACAGACGTTCACTCATTTAAATTAATAGAGGTTTCAGCTCCACTTTTAGCAACAGGAGCCCAAGGCTTAAAAGCTGAGCTCACGGCAAGATGATGAGAATATCTAAAAAAACAAGTTTTAAAAAATAAGCTACTGAGTATCCACTTTATTACATATTTTAAGAGTTTTCAGTGTATTAAATTAAACATAAATGCAAAACTGACAAAATGCCAAGGGTGGAAAAATGCACAAAAGGAAAAATAGCAATGAAAAATGTAAGTTCACTGCTTTGGAGTATAGTATAACAGGACAAAGCTAGAGATGATGCTGTTGTCAGGTTTCTTTTCTACACTTAGACTGAGTAAAAATATGTTAGAGTTAATAAGAACGGATTAACAGCAAATTCTTATGTCCTGGTGCAAGACCCTGGTTAATAAGGCTGAAGGTGGTGAACACAAGTGTGAGCAGAGTGACACTGTGCCAGTGCCATGACCTAAGAGCAGCCAAGCCAACCCTGCACTAACTGCCATGCTAAATAAGTCCGCATGAGCTCCCAAAAATAAAATCCCTAAAGGAGATGATAAATGTATTCATCAGAATATCTCAGTCAAAACAAGCAGTAGGCCACAGAAATACACTTCTGTGGACACTATATTGTTGTTACATTCTCTAACACCAACAGAAGCCTTCAAACTCAGAGGTTTACTTCAAGCTGTTGGTTTACATAATTTCTCTCCTGACAGCTTTATATAACTACATTTATACTGGCGTTTGTTTTAGTTTGTTTTATGGCACATTCCTCACACTTGGAGAGAAACTGAGAAAAAAAAAGTCCTTCTTGAGGGGCAGAGGAAGAGCATAAAGCACCGACGAGAAGGACTGCAGCCAGAACTGAAACGTAAGGAAAAAATGGGTGTTGAAGGTGTGTTGAAGAGGGGTAGGTGCTTCAGCAAGAGATGGGATGCACGCATAGAGCAGTCTTTCAAAGGCATGGGGAACATAAAGAACATGGTTAAAATTTGGCTGGGGGCATTCCACCTAGTTAGGAGTATACAGTCTTTCTTGAACGCAGACTGATTCCTTCTGCACCATGCAGTTTGATGAAGCAATTTGTTCTGTACTATTTTGCATGGAAAAGATGAAATAATGCATTGTTTGTTTGGAACTGTCTAAAAATTACCCCACATAGCCTTGATGATTGGCAAATGTGGGAAGTGTGAACTGTGAGTGCAACCTAAAACGATGCAGACTTTAAACAAGAAAAGACATAAACTGTTTAGAAAACAGAAACTGCTGATGAAAAATGTATCTATGGAAAACAGCCTTCTGCTTGGACTAGCTTTAACAATGGAACACATTAACAGTTCTGAAAAAAAAATCAGGACACCTTAGGCTGTTTTCCAAACTAAATGATAAATGTATTAGGGTGTATTCATAACTTAATTTAAAATGTTGCAGTTGATGAAGATTACGCCATAAAAGAAGGTATAATTTCTGACAATCATTGCAAAAGCATTTAAACAATTTCAGAGGTTTGTAACATCCGCTGTGCTCACTCCTGTGAAACTTTTAAATGCATACTTTAGGATCTAAGAATTTTTAGGTACATACTTTTATTTCTAATTCAATTTCTAATTCTACAGACCCCCAAACGCTGTATCCTGAACTACTGTAAACCAGCAGTTCACAGACACCTACGAGTCTGAGACTGTAGTCCCTGAATTTATGAAGCATGCAAAGTCTTAACCAACAAAATAGTATAATTTCCACAGTGAAAAACGACTGGTCAATTTCAGAATGTCATACCACTGAACACATCCTTTTCTCCCTTCCATTTATGATCTGATGCCTTTGCATATGCTAAAAAATTGATGAGAAACAAAATACTCTCGTAGAAAGATAGCCATATAAATATTTGAATGGGAAAATTAAAGGTTCATTTGAAGTAAACACGTCTACATAAGAAATCCAGTATTTGACCCATATAAACCTAGGCATGCAATTTGTACCATGAAAAATGGGAACTCAACTATAGGTACAGATGCTTGCCTCTACCATGACCATAAAGCAACGGCATTACTTTTCTTTGTTAACCAAACCCAAAGATTGGACTGCAAACAAAAAATTGGTGAGTCAGAAATGAAGACGATCAGTATCCACAAGCAATGAAAATATAAATACTTATGTCTATATGACAAATTTATTTCTGCTGTGAATAGATAAAAATGGTGCTTTAATATGGTTCACATATGAATCAAATAATTACATCAGATTTTTTCATGAAGTGTCTTCATATTTAAGTTCTTCTTGGAAGTTTCCATGATGGGAGCTCTCTGAAGAGCTAAGGTTACAACCCCACCACTGACACAGTCTTATAGGGAAATTGTGCTCAAATCAGCTAATTATTCCTGAGCTTTGATTCCATAATGTGCAAAATTATATGTAAAATGTGTACTAACTATTACAGATGGTAGATTTTAGATTTCACATATTTTAGGAAAAGACGGACTGTTATCCTCAAGTAATCTTATCTTTTATGTAAGACAAGTTATATGACGCCAATTCTGAGGACAACCCGCTACTGCTGCCGCAACCAGATGTGGACAACTACAGGAAGGATTCACCTCACGCATTTCAGTGTGCAGGTGATGGTAGGAGACAGGTGCTCTTTTAGGGTAGTTCATCCTTTCCTGAAATGGGCTGTGCAATAGGTGAGTGGAATAGCCCATTGGAAAGGCCACTTTCATCTGATCACGGAGAAATGCAGAGCTCAGGCCGCACAGAGATTCCCGAAGTTAGATAAGCAGACGCTCATTTCCTTGAGAGGTGAAGAAATTCTCGGACAGATACAACCCTCCAGCTACAGCCAGGGCGTTTCCCTTATTATGGAGATGACTTTTTTTTTTTTTTTTTTCCTGCTTTCCTTTCACTCGCAGGGCTCGCTTGGCGGTGCGCGCGCGCTGCTTGAACCCTCTCCCTCCGGATAACCCTACCTCTCCCACACACCCAGCACTCTCCTCGCCGCAGCCAGCCACGAGGCGCCGAAACCTTCCATTGGGGGACAGCGAGGCCGGGCCGGACAGTGACGCCGCGGAGCCCCGCTACCTCCGGCGCCACCGGGCGCAGCGCAGCGCGGCGCGGCCAATGAGCGGGGCCGGGGCGGGCTCGGGAGCGGCGCCGCCGGTACTTAGGCTCCGCCGGAGGGGCCGAGCAGCCCATAGCGGAGCGGGCGGAGGAGCGTGGAGTGGAGGGACGGAACTCACCTCCTCTGCAGCGCCCATGGGGACAGGACGACTTTAAAGGAGTTTTGGGGGGGGTTCTGGCGCTGGGCGACCACGGGTACGGAGGGGGGGGGTGTGTGTGTGGAAGGGACTTCTTTTAGGGAACAGAGGGTGCTTATTTATTTATTTATTTATTTCGTTCTCCTTGCGAGGTCCTGGTTGAGACGCGCGGCTCGAGCGTGCAGCTGAGAGGCCGCCTGCTTCTCCAGCCGCCTGCTCTCACGTACCGCGGCCGAGCTCTAATGCGAGCGAGCTCGGGACCCTCCGGGCCAACCCCTCCCAGTGCCCTCTCCATCGCGGAGTGGAGAGCGGAGGCTCCCGAGGCAACTCTGTCCTCCGCGCGGAGGCGATGGGCGGCGAGGGGCCGCCTTCTCCAGCGGCGTGGAGCCGGGAGCCCCGGGGCTCTGCCCCGCACCGCGAGGGCAAGGGGGAGAGGATCCGCACCGGGAGTTTCCCCCTCGCACGGAGGGGAGGGATGGAGCGGGGGAGGGATGGGTGTTCAGGGTGGAATCGCTGAAGTCTTTTGTATGTGTCTTGATTTTTTGTTGTTGTTCTTTCTCTCTTCCTTTCCTTCCCTCCGTTTGCACTCTCGTTCTCTCTGTCCCTGCCCACCCCACCCTTCTTCCAGATCCGGCGATTCCTGCCCTCGCCTCGCCCTGTCATTGATGGGAAATCAACTGGATCGCATCACCCACCTGAATTACAGCGAGCTGCCGACCGGGGACCCCTCGGGGATCGAGAAAGACGAGCTGCGCGTCGGGGTGGCTTACTTCTTCTCGGATGAGGAGGAGGACCTGGACGAGCGAGGCCAGCCAGACAAGTACAGCGTGAAGGGCTCCGGCAGCCCTGGCCAGGAGACGCCCACCCACCACCTCCACCACCAGCTCGTGCTGAACGAGACCCAATTCTCCGCTTTCCGCGGCCAGGAATGCATCTTTTCCAAGGTCAGCAGCGGCCCCCAGGCTGGGGACCTGAGCGTCTACTCGGTGTCAGCGCTGCCTGCCCTCTGCAAGCCGGGGGACCTGCTGGAGCTGCTCTACCTGGGGCCGTCGGAGCAGCCGCCGCCGCCGCACTGGGCAGTGTACGTGGGCAGCGGGCAGATCATCCACCTGCACCAGGGGCAGATTCGCCAGGACAGCTTGTACGAGGCGGCAGCGGGCAACGTGGGCCGGGTGGTGAATAGCTGGTACCGCTTCCGCCCGCTGGTGGCTGAGCTGGTGGTGCAAAACGCCTGCGGGCACCTGGGTTTAAAAAGCGACGAGATCTGCTGGACTAACTCCGAGAGCTTCGCCGCCTGGTGCCGCTTCGGAAAACGGGAGTTCAAAGCCGGGGGGGAGCTGCAGGCTGCTGCCGGCACTCAGCAGCAGTACTATCTCAAGATCCACTTGGCGGAGAACAAGGTGCACACGGTGAGGTTCCACAGCCTGGAGGATCTAATACGCGAGAAGCGCAGGATCGATGCCAGTGGCAAACTGAGAGTGATCAAAGACCTGGACATAGTGGATGAGAAAGAATAGTGAGCAGTGGGGGTACATGGCTGTCTTCCTTCTGCCCTGCTCGGGAGCCCAGCCCACCACAGGGGCGGCTGGCTGCACCCTCCTTCCATGGGATGCAACTGAAAGCAGGATCCATGGCAACATTCCAAAAAAACAGCGTTCTTTACACCCATAGCCAGGATTTTGTTTGGCTTTTAATAGTGTTAATACTGAAAGAGTGCGTGAGAAAGGAAGAAAAGAGGGGGGAGGTGCACGAAGGCTGTTCTCTCAGTGTGTGGACAAAGTCTCTCCTGTTGATTGATGTTGACCATTCTAGCAACATGCTAATAAAATTTCAAATTGAAATTTTTTTAATTTTTGTTTCATGGCTTTAATCCATGACAAATTTTAAACATTGGGGGCCATGGATGTGGATTTAGCTAAATGAGCTTTTAGCTAACATTTGCCTTGCAGACAACCAAAAGCATCCATCGTACTTTGCTAGTTGGAAAGGGTTGCAGGTGGGGGAGTTGTAAATGCTTGTTTGCTTTGTTTCTCAACACTGTTGCTTCAGCCCATAGCTGCAAACCAAATTCTGTCCCAGCCAACTCTAGCGAGACATCAACAGGGGAAAATGCTTTCACATTTCTGTTTGAAGTTGATCATGCTTAAAATGTCTTTGCTTTCTGTCTGCAGCTCTCCACTAATTGTCATCATAATTTATAAACTGCTTCCACCCCGCCTCCCCTTTTTTTTTTTTGTGGAAAAAGTTGGTGGGCAGCTGTTTCCTTGAAACTAAATTCACTGGTTCAAAGTATATTTTGGAGAACAGTGTACTCAGTGTTGGTCCTTGGAGATCTGTCCTCTAGGATCTTATGCTTGGGCTGTGGGTTTGCCTTGCTGTAGTGACTGTCATTGCAACACTGCTTCACTACCTCTTCATGCACAAATCAACAGAATCCTGCAAGCAGCAAATAGGTTTGAATTCTGCATGTTGTCGTTTTAAACAGCGATTTATTATGTTTTCAGTTCCACTTAAAATATATGTAATGTGGCCGAGTTCATTTTGCATTTCAAATTCTAAGCAACTAAGAATCCCATTCAGATGGAGTTCAGGAATCCACAGCTGTCTGTGGATTTAAGATGCCTTTTGAATGTCATGTGAGCAATGGCTTTGTATTTCAGATCCAATTCGATCATTGCTTAACTCACAGTTCTGGAGTAAAAGATCAAAATATTAAATATACATAAAATCTAAAAAATTATACTGGGGCATTTCTAAATCTGTATTCTATTTTTATTTCTTGAAGCTGCGCACAACTTGTAATAAGCAATTTGTCTTTGCATGTTTCAGTGGTGGAAAGAAAATGCATTTGTTTTTGTTCCCTCTTCCCACATCAGTGTCAGATGACAGAATAGAAGTAACACCCCTGTTCTGTATGTACAATACACTCCACCCCCCTATCAATGTACTGTATCCTGGCTCCTTTTTATATTAAACAATGTCATTAGCAACCTTGATGCAACAGTAATTTCATTTCTACAAAGGGTTTGCCTCCCTTACCTGAAGCTGTGAGGGTGGAGTGTAGTTCATTTTAAGTATCAGCATAAATATATTATTAAAAAAAAAACAACACTCCTTCAGTGAAGGTCATCTAACAGGCTTTGTTTACTGATACACGTAGTTAAGTTATGCCCTAATGGGCAGTGTACTTCTATTTCTCCTCTCACCTTAAAGTATCATGGTTAGCACAGTATGGGGTAAGCTTTTCTTTTTGAAGTGAATTGCCATGCCTTTTATTAAATATGTACTCTTTTAGCTTCATATGAGTGATAATGTCTGATAATAATAGCTCTTTCCCATAAAATTAACAATCTTCAACATAGTGTTTGTGTATTTATATTGCATTACATCTCCCAGACTGTTCAAGTTGCTGAGTATTTTATAGCACTTGGGGGGTGCACTCTGAGATTGCAGAAAGATACTGACGTTACCACCGAATCACTTTGGAGAAAAAAAAAAGAAACATAAATGGTAGGAGGAGTGGACAAAAGTAATTTAATTCCTCCTTTTAAGATATACTGGAGAACTGAGGTAGGAAGAGACAAGGAGAGGGAGTAAATGACAAGATGTCTATGAAGACAGAAAGAATGGAGTTATGTAAATTTTGAATTCTGAAATGCTTTTTCTTCAGATTGTTCTTAAATGGGTAAGAGAGTTCAAACAGAGGCTCTTTGCAAGAATAGCACTGCAGGTTCTCACCAGTGAGAATTTAGAATGTAGTGACTTTAAATGTTTCACTGTGCTTTGCAAGTGCTCTCTATCTAAAACAGCCATTTTAACTGTTTGTTGTGGGTTGAGTTTGTTTTTTGTTTGTTTTTTTCTTAAATATTAACTTACTTGGTTCATGAACGTGATGCTTTTCCTTAGTTGGCCTTGCTAGATGTGTGTTTCTTCAAACTCTGTCAAAAGCCTTTGGCATTTTTCCAAATTTGTACAGATAAAGGTAAAAAAAAAAAAAGTAGGGCCTTGAACCTTTACATGAGGTGTGGAAGAGCGTATTAGAAATATTCATAAATGGCATTAGTCTGAGGTAGATTACTACTGCAACTATATTCAAGTGGCAGTCTGCTGTTAACAACAGGTATATCCACACAGATCATTTTGGCTTTACTTTCACTGGATTTTAGTCCTGAGTTACTGAAGCAATTTGGTCCTAATTCATGATCCACTAAAATTAATAGAAAGGTTCTCGCAGACTTCAGTGAGCTTTGGATCAGGTTGTGTTGATTAGGAGGTGGTTAAAATTTGTGGACCTTGAAGAGCAGTGAGGTTTAAAATGACATTGAAGTGAACAGGAGGGCCACCTTCCTGAGGTCAGAGACAGGCAATGTCATGGAGATAGGGAAGAAAACAGACTAGTCTTCAAACAAGCAGTGTTAGTATGAGTAAGCAGTAGGAAAAATGTGAAGATTGAATAGAAATGGTTGTTCAGTGCTTTGAAACAAGGTATGAAAGGCTGGGGAGCAGTTGGGTGCAAGTGAAGCAATTATGTGTATGACTGACAGGTAGAAAAGTAATTGATTATACTCATCTTTCAGGATCAGTGACCTGTCTGAATTAACATTTCCATTTCCATCAGTAAAGATATTGACAAATTATATTATATCCATGGAATCTGTTTACATTCTTCAGTCTAACAGTCTAGTGTAAATATTTATATCAGTAATTCATTGCCATTGAAGTACTGTCTTGCAGTGTGACTGCAGAGTTATGTTACTTGCAAATCCTGCTTTTGTGTCACATTTCAAGTTTTCCGTTAGCTATGTGGGGAGCTGCTTTATTGAAATTCTTTTGCTCAGATAGTATATTCCTTGTTGTCTCAAAATGCAATATTTTGAATTGCTTTGAGGCTAACGTTTTATTAAAAATTTGATTCATGTTCTCTTGAAGCATAGAGAGCCTTTGTGAAATGTTTTACTGGCATGACTGAACTGTTTGTTGGTTATTGGCTGGACTTATAGGTACAGAAGTACAGGAATGGGTGACAAAATAGATTTTATCTCCATCAGCTTTGTGTTTCCAGCTTTGTTTTCTTTTGTTAGGACTTTTTTCCCTCTAAACGTATCTGTATGCAATTTTAAAAAGGAAAAACCTTCATAATATATATATTTTTAGGGCAATATTATACTACGTTGATTTCAAATTGAAATCTGGTTGTAAAAAGATATGGCCTTCAGGATGTGACAAGAAACGGCCTTCAGTCTGTGCAGAGTGTGCATAATGTTAATTATCCTGCCTGATTTAATTTTTATGTCTTTCATATTCAGGTAAGTGATGTGCAAAAATCTGTCAGAGTTTATGGACCTCTTTATGTGATGTGTTGAACAGCTGTAACTCCAACCAAAGTTGGCTGAAGTTGCGAGAATGCTGGTTCTCGCTGAAGACATGCAACAAACTGTAGGATCAGGTACCTCAACCCCGACCCCCAACTTTCCAAATCTGTCTTTTCAGCTACAGAAGAAATAGGGGACTGTAATATCTACTGCAAATTTTATTGTTATTTTCTATGAAAATTTTCTACTAGAGTAGTGTGGAATTGTTTCTGTCCATAATGTTACTTAGCTGTGATGAAAAAATGGTATGTGTTGATGTTTATATTTTGTAAATGGTGTCTTTTCTGCTTTATAGCCTAGGAGAAAGATGTTGGTCTCAGTCCCAAAGGATTAATCCAGAAATACGTAGGGAGATATGATTGGACTACTAAGCTCCGAGTTGTTTCACTGCAGAATTAGGATCTAAAGGATAATAATATGTGTCTAGAGTGTGAACATGTGCTGCTGTTTGTTCATGAATGTCAGTGTTTCCATGGCAAATGTGGAATTTATTTACTTAATTATTATGAAATATGAAACTTGTCTGTACTTCGAGTTCAAATATGACAAGTAAAACAGCCCTACGTTCATGGATCCTCTGAATACTAGTTTCATCTGTCAATTTTTATTTTTATTTTCCAGTTTTATTATAAAGAAAATTAATACTGGGATCAGATGTTTTACAGAACTGCTTGTATATCAAAAAGAAGATGTTAGGTTGGGAAAAAGGCAGTGAGCTAGGAATCCTCTTGGAGTAACGTGCAGTGCCAGTGGATTTACTCCCAGTTTATATAAACTACTTGTCCTGCAATTTTTTAAGAAAATAATTGTGGCACTATGTATTCTTTCTTTTGCAATATAATATTAATTTATATATATAATACAGGTCCCTTGTTAAATTATTCTTTTTCCATATATTGAAATGTCACCATGTTGTGGAAAGCAGTCGTTATTTTAACCATGTTTACCATTGAAAAAGTAACTAGAATTTGTCTGATAGCATTTATACTTGAGCAGGTAGTAATATACTCTCTCATTTCTTAATTTTAAATATTTTGCTTCATTAACAATCCTTCTCAGGTGGTTATATCCAGAAGAATCATCAGCAAAGACCATACAGATTGAGAATGCTGAAAGTATGTTTTTACATGATGGCAATTCATTTTTTCTTATTTGAGTGTTTCTGGGAGTTTCTGGTTCAGCGAATGATCCATGCGTAAAACCACTTGCCTCTGCAAGTGTTTGCAATATCAGGTCCTTTACTGAAAAAGTTCTATCCCATTTATCTCACATTTTTGAGGTTAAAATTGAGGAACAGGTCTAGCCAACATCCCAACCTCAGCATCAGGCTCATTCAGAATTCAGTGAAAAGTTTATGTACATGATATTTACCAGAAGAGCCTTCATTGCATACTCTTGCTTGTACATATAGTAATTATCTATGCAATTCTGGCATTTTCCTAGGTAAAGTGGGTTAATGCTTATCAAACTTTTTTTTTTTTTAACTTGTGTGACTGTGTGGGTACAAGTGTTGGACATTGATAGAAGATGGGGAATCGGCATGTGGGCTTGTGTCTCTGAAGTGCCAATCCCTTGCTATTTTAATAGGAACTCAGACAGAATTTGAAACTGATGTGAGTACAACAGAAAATGGTGGGAGAGTTAGTTAAACTTCAGAATTTTCAAGTAAGATGTTCATAGCTAAACTTGAAATTCTGTTCTTCATTTCTTTCCCACAGTGAATGAGGGTGAGTAACTGTGTACCTCTCATGCACAAAACCATTCCCACTTTGCAGTTCATGATACTGCCTAGGCAAAATAGTGAGTGAAATAAGCGGTGTTGTCAGCCTTAAGTAGCAAATAATTTTTCTAAGCTTAAACACTATTTGGATACAGTGACACTGGCAGTCTACTTTGAAAAGTCCCATGAAGTCATGAACTAAATAGCGTAAGTAACTTAGAAATGAAAGACCTCGATAATCTTTCTTTCTATTTCCTATATAGTAGAGATTAGAGCTTGTTACCAGTTTATGTAAGTCAAAGTATAACCCTAGTTCAAGAACACAGTCCTGTGGTGAGCTTTACAACCAAATGAAATGATCAAGTCTTAGAATTAGTTTTAATGTAACACTGTCACCACTGTAAGAAAACCTATATCCAGTGGCATGAGTAAATATGTGTCACTTCATGACCCGCATTCACAGCAGAGTACTTTACACCACAGAAGGAATATTCCTCATACGTTATTCAACATGAGTAAACATATCACAATCTGGTCTTAGATAATCTGTTTCCGTATGTTCCCATTCTTTCCATGTGCCCTTTCAGTCAGCTGAAAGCAATATAAAGACTGAGACTGAAAAATATGGTAATTGTTTGTAAATATTTAGACAGAAATTTATATGCATATTGATGTACAAATAATATATATACAATTGTAAATATGTATACATATGCATACAGTGTGTGTATATATTATGCATATGCACACCCAGTAAGTCTTGACTGTTTTGTTGGTGTTGGTAATAAATGGTAGTCATTTCTGTATGTATATTAACTGTGCAACAAATGGATACCCAAGGCTATACTGACAGGATTTAAACACTATTCAGTATTTGTTCTTTAAGGTATGCCATGGTCTTCTGACAACAAGATACATTAATTAAATATGTGAGTTTCGATGTATTGCTACTTACTGCAGGAAAAATATCAAGAAGCACTACACTTTGCAATAATGAAGTATCCTTTTAGTACGAACTATGCTGCTACTAACTTGTGTGTTCATAAATAAAGAATGCCCCAGTAAGGTATCCATTCTTCTCTTTGGCATACTTTAATGAATAATGCCACTAGTATTTTGTAATTTAAATGCATTTTCCCTTTGCTGTAATATTTTGGAAGCATAACACCGAATTTAGCTGTGTTCTGTTGTTTAGCCATGCCCACCTGCTGTAGTATAGTTGTTCAAAAGTAAAGAGGCAGCTGTCTTTTCTTGACTTTTCTCAAATACATCTTATTTGAAAAGCTAAAAGGTGAGACTTTGAAAAGCACTTACAATGGAGTTGAATCCCCCACTGAACTCACTGTTGACCTTTCACCAAATTATTCAGGCCACAGCTAGGCTAACGTGTCTGCTTTTAGAAATCTTACTTTATGGATACAGGTGAAAATGAGTTCTTTGAAAATAATAAATAAATAAAAGCATTTCTACTGAAAATAGGTCTAGTATAACAGAATGTGGATAACACTGACATTGCTGGTAATTATGGTATCGAGGTAAGTCTTGGTACAAATTATTTTTAAGAAACTTAGGTATGTTGTTTCGTGCTACAATTTCATTTAACAGAGATAGCTTAGATATTGTTAATATTTATCATTGAACTGTATGATAGAGCTGTTTATTTGCATATGTGACACAGCCTTACTTTATATATACATTCAAACTTTGTTGCATTATATGTCTACATTCCTTACAAGGCTTCTGGATCAGTATTTCTAGCTTGTCCTGACTTTATATCATTGATTCTTCAATTAGATGTAACCAAAGGTCATTAATATTGAAAAGTTCACTTTATTGACCCCTTGATTTATTTTAATCATGGCTTCATAAAAGAGTGTCAAGTGCTAGACTCGTACAAAAATAATCAGTTAATATGTGGATTCAATGTTTTCTTTTGCTCTAGCTAAGATCTGTAAAAGTGTTTCCTACATCTTTATCTCTTTTTCAAGTTGAAGAAATATGATAGAATAGATTGGCAGAAGAAAAAGGCTCTAAAAAAAAAGCTGAAATATTGAATTGTTCTTTGATACTTATGATTTGTATGCAGATTAACTCAGAAACATGCAGGTAAAACTCCCACTTAGGGTAGGAGAGCCAATTACATAAATGATACCCTTCGAATTTTGATGTAATACTAGAAGCTTGCATATATATGCTAAATCTTTTTCTTTTCCATTCTGTGGCATGCTAGCAAGTTTTTTAATCCATAGGAACACAAAGCTGAGTTCTCTGTGAGCTGATAACGTGCCCTAACAGAAACAGAGATGTCACATGTTTGCATAATGTGAATCATATCAGAAAACCTCTCTTGAATTGCATTTTTCTAAAATCATTAATCTCATGCATACCTTTGAGTAAGTTGTTTGTTTGTTTGTTTATGTTAAGCTATGGACTGTCAAATATTTATTACTTCCTTGAAAAAGGAGTAAGATATGTATTGATATTTAAGGAGCAGTTCTGTTTGCAAGATCCATAGACCTCTTTTCTACAGAAGATGCTTTAATGAATAAAATAATGCCATGGAACAAGAAAATGTAGGATTTTGAGTTTGGTAGAATTGTCATATTTGCACAAAAGTTTTAGTCCCATTTTGAAACTTAATAGAATTTAATAGAGTAAGTCAAAAATATGAGATGCTTAGTTTTTTATTAGTTTTGTTCATAGTGGTTACTGTTTTACAGATTCAGTAATTCTTGGTGCTTTATCTTCTCAGTACTTCACTGAAGACCCCTCAAACAGTTTTGTGTGTGCGTGATTTTTCTGTTGTTGTTTTTTGAATTAACATTTATATAAAACACCTGACACCTGAGAATGAAAACTCCAAGGAGAACCCCAATCAACAAACAAACATTGAAGACAATTTAAATGGAGCTTGGGAAATATTATTCACATATTTTAATGAGCTTTCATAGCTGCAAATAAAATATTACAGAATACTATTGAATATTATGTTTTGTAAAGCATTAAATAAAGTAAGATTTTTAAACATACCAGTGTATTACATTTAAAAAGGTTGCTACTAAGCAACTTATCTTGAAATGAACTCACTGTATTTTGAATGCAAGGTGCAGAGGTCAAAAACATATTCATTAAATCTGATTTATGAGCCAATCTACCCTTTCTTGGTGAGGTTTCCATTATCATACAAATAAATGTCTGTATGTACAATAATGCTTGTAGCATGTCTGTTATTATTTGTGTTCATCTGTGAGAATGGATTTGTATGATCACAACCAACCACCACAAAGAAATAAGCATCCCTGTTATTTGTACATTGAGTGTGATCATAAACAGTTAGCCAGGAATAAGGCAGCAGAGAAATCAGTGTAACTTCGGACAGAATAAAAATAAACCAGAGTCAAATAGGTAAGGGAATGATTCTTCTATAAATGACATTTCATCCAGTGTATAAGTGGGGAGAATGTATAACTGAATGATGCAAATGTGTAAGAGAACAGAGGTAGAAAAGCATCAATTTTAATACCAGACATACAGAGAAGTATGCTGGAGATGGCTCAGTGGAACACATAATATTTCTGTGATTCTATGATTGAGATTGGAAAAGATCTTCACAATCATAAAGTACAACCACCAATTTGTCTGAGTCCATTAGTGCCACATCCACACATCTCTTAAATGCCTCCAGAGGCGGGGACTCCATTCCTTCCCTGGGCAGACTGTTCCAATGCATGACCACCCTTTTTGTAAAGATAATTCTTCCTAATTCACAATCTAAATCTATCATGGTGCAATCTGAGACCATTTCCTTGTATCCTATCTCTGTATTACTGTCCGTTTCTCTCAGCTTAATGATCACATAAATATAGTTAATCTAATGCTGTAATAGCGAACAAAGATGAGATGTCCTGAAATTACATGCTTACTGCTTTCCCAAGAAGAACACTCTTACTTTGACAAACCTCATACTAATAGGACTTAGTTCACTGAGTTGAATAATGCTTCTGAACTCGAAACAGTGATGACCTTAGACAATTTGTGGATAATTGATAAACTTTATCAATCAACAAATAGACAATTGAAAGAAAATTATTTCATAACTGTAAACAATGTATTAATTAGAAAAAAAAAAAAGAGTTTAAAAAGTAATTTGAAAATGTCTGCTGAATCATTTGCCCAATTCTAATCAAACAGAGGAAAATTTGCTGCCCTCTAGTAAGAATACACAACTCGGTCAGTTATTTGAAGGATGTTTCAGGGACTGATTGCCAGAGCATCTGGACAACTTACAATAAATTAAAAACAAATATTAATTATGCAACTATCCATTCAGATGGCTCAATGCACTTTAGCTGCCTTTTATTTGTTTCACAAAGGATCAGCATAGTGACATGTTAGTTAATTGAATGCTTGATTGAGCAAGTAAACCTTACATTACACTTTGCAGCCTGCCAAATTTAAATTCTGGTGACCTGCCAGAGGAATAGTTTTCCAGTGTGAGAACCACTACTGATATCTTAAAAAATGTAAATCTGATGGCTCACTTTTGGAGATCTGCAACTGATTTTAACTTTTATGAGGAGAAATAGTGTGAGAGGTGTTCTAATGTAAAGTTGATATCTATGCCACTCAGGGTTTTAAACAGTATTAATAACATCTTCAATTTATTCTGAACAAAAATGTATTTTCAGCATATATTCACAGAATTATGATTTATGCTGGTTATAGCAGATTCTGTTAATAACAGATATATTCTGAATTTTCTGAAAATTCTCGGATGATTGTCAAGGTAAGCCTTACCTTAATTTTAGGTAACGTACCAGAAGAAAGGCAGAAAAGTCTTGAACAGCTACCATAGAGTACATTCAAAAGGATGACCTCTGTTAGTGAGAAAAATAATGAACACTTACACGGTAATGTATCCTTTAGGAAATAACTGGGTAACAATATTGAAGGTTTTAACACTTAACTATGCTCTGTATTTCTGTAGATGACATGGCACTCTCTCAACCAGGAAAACATTTACTTGCTGTCTTCAAAGCCATGCTGGATGGAGCCCTGAGCAACTTGATATAGTGGTTGGCAACTCTGCCCACAGCTTGCAGATTGGAGCTGTGTAATTGTTAAGGTTACTTTCAACCCAAGCCATTCCATGTGTTGCTATGATTGTCAATACTGCAGCGTGACAACAGATTGTGTATTTGTGAATAATGAAGAGCAAAAACTGAATGTAACCATTTGGGATTCAGTTAACATATTTTAAGATGAACAGCTCAGCTTAGCTGATATTCAAAATAGTGTAAAAAATAAAAAATTGAAAATGATGCCAGAAATTGTAGCATAGCTTTAAGTAATGTCAAATATATTCTAAATGCTGAAGCCTTGATATTAAACTAATATAAACTGAAGAATGCTGAAGCTATGCAAGAGCTAAAGGCAAGCAGAAAACCCAAATTTGATCTCTTTGATAGCGCTGTACTTTAAGTGCCTAATTGCCCTATTTTGTTCATACGTTCAAAGATATTTTCACTAATCAGATTCTTGTGTAGTCTTTTGCAAAGCAGAGGAGGAAGTTAGCTATTCCATAGTATAATTCACTTTTTAATATTATCTGCAAAGTTTTAATTAACATAATTTCTTAAATTCCCACAGTCTCCTTTGCTTTATTCTTGTGATATATCTCTCAGTCTTTTGCTGTAAACCTGAAATTCATGTGGGTTATCAGAACATAGTCTATGGCTCATAAGAGTATAGTGACACATGGAGATGTTCTGTGAAATCTGTTTATGTATAGCAGAAAAGCTTGCATTTATAGAGCATTGGACATGGTTATTTAAGTGATTCCATTCTTATGGTCCAAAATCAGTTTGCTCCAGCTGGGGATTTGGCACTGAGAAGTGTACTAAGAAGCTCATCTTTCAGGGTTTCAAACTGCCAGTTTCTATTAGTGGTGACATTGAGTTTATTTCCCCATTTGTGTCTAGTACTTTCAAACTAATTGCCTTCCTGTCCTCTAACTTCAAAGTTAGTGTAGCTGTTGCTTTTCTTCAAAGGAAGGATAATATTATATGTTTTGATGGTAATGCCATTTCATATTTGGTCACTGCAAATCTTTTTGACAAGACTGGTGACCTGCGGGTGAGTGCTCGATTCAGGCAGCAGGTGGTAGACCATTTTTCCCCTTGTCATATACTTAGATCAGCATATTACGCTCACAGAAGTGGAAATAAAGGCCACAAACTTTCTAAGACTTGATCTTACTTTTGAAAATCACAGGAACTCTTAGCCACTTATCTTCATCTTCTTTCTAAAGCAGAAAAGCTATTATTTCATTGGTATGTTGCTCTTGGTCTGACAGTTCCTTATAATCCTTGCAGTCTGGCTTTTCTCACAGACAGGCAGATTCTAGCTCCGGAGAAATGCAATGAGAAGTTTTTGTTGTTGTTTTGCTACAACGTTATATGTGCAATTTTATCACAGATCTGGTTGCAAAAGTCATTTTTTTGTAGTTGGTAATTCCTTTTTTCATTTTTCCAGGTGCATTCCACTTCATCTCACATGTCCAGTTACCCCTGGACTAATTGTATAATGACAGAAGATACCTGTAATGAAAAAATGATTAAAAACTATCAGAATGTATCCAGAAGAGAGCTGCAATGATGGTGAATGGTGTAGATGGCAAGACACATGCTGATGCAGAGGTGGGTTTGTGCAGCCCAAGGAGGAGGCTGATGAGATACCTCATGGCAGCTGCAGGATCAGGTCAGGGTTAGGGACAGGTTCTGCACCAGAGGGTTGTAGACATGGAACAGTTTGCCCAGTGCTGTGAGCACAGCCTCAAGCTTCAAGAGTTCATTAAATGTTTGGATAGTGTTCTTAGACATTTAGTTTATTTTTTAAGTAGTAATTTTTTTTATTGAAAAATTTCAATGGAAAAATTTAAGTAACTTTGAAATTTTCTGTGGGCCTAGGAGTTGGACTTGATGATCTTTGTGGTTCACTTCCAACTTAGAGTTTCTATGATTCTATGAAAATTTTCTTAAAATAAATTCATTATGTATATATATATATACCATATATGTGTGTGTTTCTATCTTCAAAACACCGTCTCTGTGGGGAAAAGCTCTGTATTCCTACACCTATTCCAAGTGCCATTCAATGTATATAACTAAGCAGGCATTGAATGAAATACGTGAACATCATGTGGAGCCAAAATCATAACCCCAGACTGCCTGTGGAAGCTAGAAAAGCTTAAGCCAAAGTCCATTAAAGTCAGTAGACCCCCTTTCATCCATTTCAAAGTGTTTTGACTGAGAGCCAAATTTGCTTCTCAATCTCTCTCGACTGAATTTGTCTGTGGCTATAGTCTGACTGCAACCAAGGCACAGAATATGAAAGAAACTACTTAAAATAAGAAAGACATTGAAGTGCTAATGTTACACAGTTCTCTAATATCTAAGGTGAATTTATGTAAAAAAAATTCTAGCTACAATTTTGAAGGCTCTTGACTTCTTTCATTCCCAGTATTGAATTTTAGGTCCTGGCTGACAAATTTTGCCATGTGAGACAAAGACAGGAAGCACTTGTATATCTTGATCTCACTGCTAATCTCTACTTTTATAAGTTTGCTATGCTGATATATTCTCTGACTGACCAGATTCCATAAATCACTCTATCAAATGCCACCAAATAATAACATTTGCTATCAAGAAAGAAAAATGAATGAAGAATACCTGGAATTAATAATGAAATACACAAATCTTAAAAGCTCTGTTGATGAATTTCACTTTTAACTGAAAAATACCTAATGAAAATGGCTGTCTTCAACATTCCAACTCCATTCTGACTCCTGCCTGAATCATTCCTCATGAAGCATACAAAGTAGACCAGAGATAAAGAAGAGAATGAAATTGAAGTACCATTTATAGTAATGTAATGGGTACCAGACCTATGATCTAAGGGTTGAACTTTACTGTTTTCTTTCATTACTAGAAGAATTTACGTTGACATTTAAGTAGTCCCATCTTGAAATGAAAATGTCCTTCTTTTGAAAGGACATGATGGTTAAAATCTGGTTTACTCACTTATTCATTCATTCATTCATTCACTCATAGTGAATGCATTTTAGAATATATTTTGCAAATGAATATGAGAATTTGAATGCTTCTTAGATCTTTATCACTGTGATGAAAAAACCACCTCTTTTTTAGTTATAAGTTGATAGATTAGTTTTATTTTCTTATTTCATTTGAGAATGTTTCTTTAAAATTTTGTTTTCAGAAAAACAAAATATTTTTTCTCCTTTTAGAAGCCAAACTAAACTTCTGCTGACCAAATAGTTCTTTTTTGATAATGTCTCCTGAAAATATGATAATCTTTACAGGTGGAAAAAAGTAGTTTTGATTTAACAGTGATTCTGGTCATGGTATGAAAAACTAGGCTAAGCAAGTATTCACAAGGTCTTCAAAACTGTCCTGTTTTCTCCATTAAATGTAAGCAACAGCCATTGATAATTTGGATCTTAATGTATGTGGTTTCTTTATACCACATGACAGTAATTTACTTGAGAAAGAATTGTAAGCATACAAAAATGTACTGAAAGAGATATTTATTTATGTGCTTTGCTTTTTGTTTTTCATTTTTATTTCTGTAGAAGTGCTAATTCCTGGTCTTTTAATAAGTAAATAGAAGTTCTATCAAAACTTCATTTGTTGTTAATTATTGCTATTCACTTTAATGCAGAATAGTCTCCTAACAGTCTTCTTAAGATTCTGAACACCAAATGGCAGACATACCATCTGTTCTTTGATTCAGAAGAAAACACCAATGCAGAATCTTGCCTGCAATTCTCTTCAGAGAGCTACATAGTCTAACTGGTCACTTTACTAGGTTTGTCAAGCCGTAAAATACTGCAGACGTCAGTAGTCAGACTTATAATTCTTGATCCAGAACAACATTTATCAAGACATTGCTTAGTTGTGGAATATCAAATTAGAGCTGAATTTTTAGTTCTCGCACACATCTATTCACGTCCCTGTTTTTAGAAACCTCACAATCACTCACCTGTGGGTTGAGAGTCACAGTAATTTTTATGCTAGAGCAACTTCCTCAAGCATTCGCGATAGATGTAAAGAAATAATAATACCACTTCCTAGGAAGAGACCAAAATTTCTGAAAGAAATAACAAAATCTTTATGAATATTTTAGAACCAAAAGAAACATCAGTAGAATGATCATCAGGCACTATTTCCTACTTTTACCTATTACAAACTTGGTGATAACACTGGAGTTACAGATTCATCTATTAGATTTGTCAAGATTGCTTTTTTTTTTGTCCTTGTGTGTGTGTATTTGTATGACTCTTTAAATTTTGGAGGACTTGAGAGGGAAAAAGAAAGATTTTGGGTTATTAAAATATTTGAACTCGAATTTTGTCTTGACACTGGACTGTCTTTGTATACAGAACTATTGATTTCAACAATAAGTTCATGCATTTTTTGTGTTCCCACTGTCAACCACTTTTCCTGCTAAATTTAAATAGATCAGAGAGTCATCTAGTGGCCGAACAGTGGAATTTTGAACAAATTTTCTACTCAGGAGTCTTCAACAACCATCAGATCTCACAAGGTGTATCTCAAACACTGATAGGTGGTGATGGTAAGATACCAGTGGATTGAATCCTCTTCGGGAGAAAATAAGAAAGGAGCTGAAATCCATCCTCTGCACCCTAAGGCACACAAGAAAAAGAATAATAATAACCATCATCAACAACAAAATAATAAACAGTTCCCTAGTTTATTGGCTTTTATGATTTATCCTCTCAACAAGGCTTCCTCTCCCTTTGATCAATGAATTGCTGAGTCTTTAAATTAACTGTATAATTTCTAACAGACAAATTTAATATTATTTACATTTCAATTTTGAAGGTATTTTTGTAATATTGGATCAATCCAGGTGTTCCTCTAATTTACTAATCCGTTTTTTGAAAGTGACCAACAGCAGAAACTGTAAAAGAATACAGAGATATTCATCTTCATATTCTCTCTAATTTTACAATAGACATCATAGTCTATCCACAATGCTTGTTAGAATTGATTATAATTCTGAACAGTCTCCAGAAATTACAAATACTTACTCATACTTTGTTTCCAGTTAAGTACTTGTCTAAGAATTTTCTATGGTTTGATATACTACTTCTATTTTTCATGTAAAATAGGTTTGTGTTCTGTGGTACAGAAAGTTTCTAATCCACTTTTTAAATCTTACTAGTGGTTTTCTATCCTTACCTATTTTTCACCACGCTAAGAGAGAGAAACATAGCATATTTTTATTATGAATTTTTCTAGGGCTCCTGTTTGTGACTGTCTTCTAAATCGTTCAATTTTAACATTGACTTTCTTCTGATTTTTAGATACCTGAGACATTTCCAATGTTCTATACTAATTTTCATCATTGCTTCTGGATAAAGATGTGTTTAAAATCCGTGAGTACACAGTAATTTCTATACATCATAATATTTTGCTTGTGTTAAGATTTTTTAAGTAAATTTTAAAACTTCTTAAGAATTTTCTTTCCTACAGATTATAAAGAATATTGGAAGTCCTTTCAAATTATCTGACACAAATTTAAGGCCAATAGTAACAGAATAGGTGAAGTGGCTTAGAGATGTAACTTACACGGTTGTTCTAATAGTTTCTTTATCCTCAGAGTTCAACTGTCAGTTCATGTTATAAACACTGAATTCAAGAACTTGGCAACATACAGACAAGATTTCAAATTAGTTCCAGAAAATGATTTTTTTTCCCACAGCAATTTAAAATATTTTATAGTTCTGTTTTCAGAAGAAAGCAATAAATGAACTGCAGGCTTTCAATTATTAGAAGTTTGAAGAAGCTGTTAGGTATTAACCAAAGATGGCAGCAATAATTCAATATTACACAGAAATTAAGATAATTACAGCTCATAAATAATAGTGTAGCAAACTTGCTACATTAATTTGGAACTCTTTTTGCAGTCATTTATGTAATTCATAGCTTAGGTCTGAAAATTTGGGCTTTCATTTACAAAGTACTATATACACTGCCTTAATGTCTGCTGACGTTTTCTCCCACATCTCCCTTCTTCCCTAAAGCCCACCCAAAACTTTGGATTACTGCTTCATTTGAACCTGGATGGGCTTCAATGGATTCATGCAACTCAATTCTTCTACTGCTTCTTCTATCAAGAGCCAAAAGTGAATTGTACTTCGGTGCTCTGAGGAGACAAGCAGTATGTGAGAAAAGTGCAGTGTATGTTTTGTGCTATCATTGGCAGATTTGCTAAGAAAGATGGAGTAAAAATGCTACTTCAGTGCTCCTCTAAGTGACAAATGATATAAGTGTTGTGATGGGGCATTCAGGATGCTGTCAAAGCACTGGCAACCTTGGGCAATGATGCTGGTGTGAGCTTACCAAAAATACAATAGTGCACGATAACATATAGTTTGTGTTTTCTTGTTTCCTATTGTTTCTGTCATCTCTGTCCCTCCACTGTAGAATCATATGGTCACATCTCCAGACATCCAGGTAGGATAACTTCAATAATTCTACCACCAGCAGTGGACACACAGTTGTAATTAAATTCAGCTTTCTTTATCAGACATTTGTAGAAACGCGATGTCAAATAGAGAATTACTGCTTGGTTCAGCCTGGGTAGTGAGATATGTTTATGACCCACTGTGCCCAGATTAGAGGTGTATAGCCACTTTTGTGTTATGCTACTTTACCAGCAGAAAGACACAGGCTCTCCATGGACGTTTAGACTCTGGAAACATGGGACAAATCTTGCAGATATTCTGGAGATTACATTCTACATTGTGCAATCCTGGTCACATCAAAGCTCATAGATAAATAACACATTATCATCTTTATGGGCCACACTGACAAAACTTGTCATTTAATTTAACCTTCAAAACATCCTCACTGTCTCTCCCCTAGATTCAATTTATGAATTCAGCAGGGAATATCATTACTGAAAATAGAGTGCTCCTCAGAAAAAAGCCAACATAGTGAGCTTGGAGAATAAGCAGTCTTTTCAGTTTTCTCTTACCAAAGCACCCTTGTAATAAGCAGTCTTTTCAGTTTTCTCTTACCAAAGCACCCTTGTAAATTTACTTGAACTTTGATTAAAAAAAGACAGCTGCATTCAAGAGGAGTAAGGTGTTGTGAGTCACAAGGAACAGTTTCCCTCTAAGACACAAAGCAGTTCTTTTACTCTGTCATCAGTAGGGGTCCAAAATACTGTTGGCGTTGGCAAGGACCTCACTGCCTGCTAAAAGGTTCCCTAGGGAGGATAACCCAGTCTTGTCTTAGACATGAAAATACTAATATCTCAGAAGCAGCATTACTGTGTGATTTCACTCTAAAAATGATTTCAAAGAGAGTGCTAGTGTCTAACAGCTGGTATAGAAATACAAGAGATTTAAAGTGTTTCTACAGCCTGCTCTTTGTTATTTTTTTTCCTCTCCTTCTTTATTCTCAAGGAAATACATGCTTTGTTTCCATTTATAGCATCTAACATGTAATTATCCTTAAACTACGAGTGGCAATTGAGTCAGGCTGTCTTAAGCACACAGAAATTGCTAAATAAATAAATAAAAGTCTAGTTTTCTAAGGAACAAATTGACAGCAGAAGAATGATGTGAAATTCAGTAATTAGGGAAGTAAATAGATATGTGGCTACATATTCTAAAGACTTGATGTGATCAGCAGAATCTACAATTACACAGGAAGTTTCTCAAAAAGTACTAATGGCAGTGCTAATGGCTAGAGAACTGAAAGAGATTGGCCTCCAGTATTCAAAAACTGACAAGTTACTTTTATGTTTTAGCATGAGAGAGCTATCATAAATTATGGCTAATAAGCTCTTGAGGAAATATTTGAGCTTTTTTTCCACAGCATCTGCTGAGCACCAGTGTAATACGACATTCCTCTATCCATTTGTTGAATATGGTGTAGTGCTTCCCTTCCAGCAGAAGAATTTTCACTGAAGCTGCAAAGTATCCCAGACTATGAAAATCTATAGTGTTTGACAATGATTCCCTTTAAACCCTTTTCACACAAGGAGTTAGACAGTTCTTGCTTCTCTTGACAGGTGTCAACTTTGATCTGCTGCCAAAGTGTTCAGCAATCTAAACTGCCTGTAAAGAGAAGAGTTTTCAGTGGTTCCTAAGTCACAATAGGTAAAAAACTGTATCTAGTACAGACTTTTACTGTTCAGTCTATGAAGATATTAAATATCATCTGCACGAATCTGGAGGAACTGGAAAATCTAATCTTCTGTAAATCTGTGTAGAAGCAGTAAGACATCAGTGACCATAACACAATTATTACCGGTAAGACAGCAAACATTATAACATCATAAATCTTTCCCTCATTGTCCCTCTTGAGCTGCTGGGAGAAGGAAGACCAAAGTGCGAGATTCATAAATGCTGAGATCCGTAGAAAGTAACACACTGACCACTGCACGGTGCCCCCATGTTTACAGATATAATTTAAGGGATTTAAACAATTACTTGGAGAGTTGTAAATCTGGTGTCTGAGTGGAAAGAAAATTTAGTATTATTAGTGCAAATTCAGAAAAATTCCTGTTCTACACGGATTACATAACAAAAAAAAAAAAAAATCAGGGGGAAAGAAAACAAATATCTAATATTTTAAAAGTTCTAAATATGGAAAATATCATCAAAAATCAATGACTTGGGAAGCAACACACACTTCACCTGTTTAAATCAAATGCTTGGAAGCTATAAGTCTCTTCTGTAAACATCAATTGGATGTTTTCAGCCTTCATAATTTTAGAATCCACTAATTCTCTTTTTCAATGAAATAGCATATTAATCTATGTGGAACACTAGTCTAGATATTTTATTTTTTTCCAGAAGACACTCGAACATGGATATAAACTGTTCTGTGGCTTACGTTTTCATAGGAGAAGGGAAAGGAATCTATCGATACCCTAGAGACTTCTGTTTAAAAATTATTTGTATTTACATAATATATTTTTTTTAAATAATTAAATTTACTTCTGGCTTTCATTTACCAGTTGAAGTGAGTAAATGTCTTGCTTCATTGCTATCGCTCAGATGATTCTTAACTCAGTCTTTAGCTCAAAAAGTCTTATGATCACGGAATCACAGAATTGTAGGGGTTGGAAGGGACCTCTAGTGATCATCTAGGGTTGTGAGAAAATCTGCAGCACAGGAAGTAGCTAAAATGTTTTCCTATATCTTTTTACAGACACAAAACTTTGGTGGTTTTGCTATAATGTGTATACTACATGTATGCATTTTACTTTAGTTAGCTTTGAAGTATTTTTGCATCTAGTGCAGTTTAGTAATATAAATATCATGATACTGGGAGTGAAAAAATATTCTGAAAAAATCTGTGTAGACAGGGTCTTCTCAAAGAGATTTAAACTTCAAAAGTAGATGACAGGACTGAGATTGCACTCCTCCCACTATTTGTGAGACTCCATTTCATTTGAATTAGGCATTATAGAGTTTCTTAACGGACAAAGCAACCAATTTTCCATAACAATGCTGTGCAGGCATAGATTGTGTGACAGTATAATGCAATCACACACATTTCATTTTAAAATGATGTGCTTTTGTTCTCTTGATTACAAATAAAGATATTCCTAGTGGAAACTTCAAACTGAAAAATTGCACAATTTACTATTCACTCATATTCTGAGTCAACAGTTTGCCTTGTTTGTTTTGTTATTGTTGTTGTTTTCTTTCTTTGTGGTTTTGGCTTTTTTTTTTTAGTTATTTAACACAAAAAAAGCTCAAGCCCTGCAGGTAGACTTTCTTGGAGACCTTTCTTTCCTACTGAAAAATAATCATATATAGCTATTTTTTATACTTACTATTTACCAACAAAGAAAATGAACATTCTTTGCAAATACTCTCTGCTATCTACCTAGATTGTACACTCAGGTGCATTTTTGTTAATCTGAGGCCCATAGGAGGTAATGGTCTGCACCTGCATGAGTGAAATTAAATCAGTTTTGCAAGTGATTTCAAAATCAGGATTTAAAGTGTATCTAATTCCCTTGCCACTTTCCATTGTGTAGCAAGAGGAATAATTAAAGTACCTAACTATAGTTGTGTATTTCTCTTTCAGATGTAGGGTATCTGAGGCATCAGCCTCGAGCTAGTAGACCTAAAGCAAGAGCTCTGGAGAAAATCCAGTCTATTTTGGAGTGATGGTTGGAAGCCAAATGGAAATGGCATCTCAAACACTGAAGTCTCATATTTAGGCATCTGATATCACAGATGATAGAGGCCATTACCCAAAGGAGGGACTGGTGTCTCCAAAAATTATTCATCCCACTAGAACAGGCAAAAAAGATTGTGGGTTGAAACCTTGTTTGTTCGCATAAAGAGAGATTAACTGATAATTTTCAATTAGATGCCTTATTTTACATAGCTGAAGTTAAGTGATGCCTTGTATCCTTGGAGTAAGACTTGTAGGGAATCTTAAGAAAACATTTAAATGCTTTCTTCTTGTATCTTCCATGAAGAGCTAAACCCTCAGCAAAAATGAAGCTATATGAGCATAAACAGGTGAACAAAAAGTTTATTTTTAAATTAGGCAAGGTAAATCAGAGGCTAAACATTTAGAGAAGTTGCAACTTACCAATGAGTTATTCACAAAGGATAGAAGGGATGGCCAAGACAGGAGGGGAAGTTGCTCATGGCATCAGGGTTGGAACTCGATGATCTTAAAGGTCCCATCCAACCTAAACCTAAACAATTCTATGAACTGTAGCTGTCAGCTACAGAGGTCTCTCTTTTTCTTTTTTTTTTTCTTTTTTTTTTTTTTTTCCCAGATCAAGCTGTTGCATTTAGTATTCTTATCTATTGAAGTTCTTAGCTCAGTACCTGTTACACTAACCAAGCGTTCAGCTATCTCATGGATACTTGAAAACACAAAATGTAAAAACTAACACTGGTCAGGAGTTACGGTCAGTGTCACTTTTTTTATGGCCCAAAAGACTAAATGGGTCCTTTGCATCCCATTTCTGTGAAAGAAAAAAGAAAGGCCAAATAGGAATTTCAAAAGATTCACATCCCACAACTGACGATTACAATCCTCTTTCTTAGGATGGTATTTTTACCTTCTTTGAGAGAATGCTACACCACAACAACCAGTAAGTATACTGATTTTAATTAAACTACATAAATAAAGCGTTACTTTATGTATGATTTTGGCCTTGCTTATAATTTTCAGTTCTGCCAAGGTATAAGAATATAATTGAAATGTCAGTATCTTTTCTTAGCAAAATGGCAAAGTAAGGGATCTTTTTTTTTAAGAACCATACTGGAAGGTTTTAAACGATATATTTAAAATGTTTTTAAAATGTTTTTCTTAACTTTTTGGTGGATATGAAGGAAAATAAAAAAATGTACATTATTTTTTTCCACTGAAAGATGAAGTTACCTTAAGAATCTACCTAACAAGTCTATTTTTAAAAATAAACATTTTGGATGTTGTTAGAAGAGAACAAGAATAGGAAAGAAACTATATGGATTTTTGACAGAAAAACATGGAAGTGGAAATATAGTCTGTCTTACATAGACACCACTCTGAGGTCCAGTAGACCCTGTAGGCCTATGCTGTCACGTTCTTGATCTACAGTATCTTACTGTCAGCTAGCTCAGGAGTCTTTACAGGCAAGGATTAAATCATGTATTTCTTACCATTCTTCTTAACCATGAAGTTGCTGTGAGTAGTCTTGATGAAATGATAATTTCTTCCTCCCTTAATCTTCTCTTTCATTCATCATCTCCATTGCACTAGTGTTCTCAAGTGCATAAGGCTTTTCTGTGCTGAGAAATTATCCTGAGAAATTCAGTCTTGTTTCAGCCAAGAAGGAAGACTTCTGTGTAGCTTTGATTCACGGCAGTCTGTAGTAGCCCTTGGATAGAGGATTACATAGGGAAGCAAGATAGCCTATAGAAAATCCAAAAGAGCAACTATAAGTAGAGAAAATAGCAGTGGCAATGAGATATGTTTTGGGGTTGTTTTTTTTGTTGTTGCTGTTTCTTTGTTTGTTTTTCCTAAAATACACACATAAATATTAATTGAGGCAATGTCCCTGTGTCTATCATTTTGTGTTTTTATATACAGCCCCCAGAGAAAAAAAAAATAAATCATGTTCTCTCTTATTTTCTTTCATTCCTTCCCTCCCTCCAGCCTTCCTCTCTCTCTGTATCCCTTTATTTTTTGGTTCAGCTGTACTTGGCTGCTGATAATTTAAATTCATTGCTTTGTGAGTGCCTTCCTATTAGAAATAAATGACACTTCACACATTTGCTGCTTGTTTGTTTAACAGCTGCCTCTCCTTAGTCTCCGTGTTGTAGGTGTCTGGAAAGATGCCATGTTCATATTATGTGCAATAGCAGACCTGATTTTTTGTTAAAATAATGTTTAGGAGGAGAATTGTGCTTCTCTGTTATGATCATTTGCTACCTAATTCTGGCACCAAACATTTAGTCTACTTTTATTTTTAGGAGATGACATGATAGAAATAATAAGGTAATAAATCACAATTATATTGCCTGAGTAAATGTCAGAAATTTTGATTACAGCACAATGAAAGCAGCCTCATCCTTCTTTGTAGAGAATTGCTAGCCATCCAAGCTAGACATTATATTTTCACTTTTAAAAGCTTGTATGAACTGAAAAGAGGATTATTTGACACATTTTTAAGAATCAGTTTTTACTGTTGAGAGGATAATAGAAGTTCTAGGTTTGGAATTTACACATGCACTAGTTTTAAAGTTGAAGCACACTCTTTCCATTTTTGACTTAGGACTGCTCGCTTAGTATAGATAAGTGTTTCACTTAACTATTTTGCTTCAATACATTTTTCCTTTTCTTTTTAAACGGAGATGAAAACAAATTTCATAATCAAAAGTTTGATTTGAAACTAACTGTTACATTTCATTGATGAAGGCCATGCTCACGGAGTCCTCAAAACCAGTTTCTAAAATATCACTGAATGTTTTCAAGGTGTTTGTCTCCTGCTTGTATTTGACAAGTTCAACAGCAACTTCCTTTTTACGTATTTTTATTTTACTTCACAAAGATACACAAAAACTGTATTTGATTAATTCAAAAATAACTGTTGATAACACTAACACATACAGATTTATCTATTTGGTATTATTCATGGTAACCTTGAACAAATAGGAAGCATCTTTTTCTGGGATGGGTCAAAGTGCTTCAATCTACCCCTTCCATTCATATTGAGTACGTTCATTGCAGATGATAAGTATGCAGCCCAGTTAAGGGCATGGAATCTAGACCCTACATTAGTGTCTGATATTCTTTTAAAGAACTGCGTAACTAAGTGCAGAATCAAAATAAATTAGAAACACATAGATTTTTAGTTGCAATCTGCCAGTGATTGGAATTTAATAATGAAATATTTCCCAAAAGTATTAATCTCAAAATTTGCTTAATATGAAGCTTGTCAGTATCAAAAATAGGTGAGTAACAAGTAGAAAAATCACTGACTAAAGAAAAATAATAGTATACACTACGTACAACTAAGAGGCAGACTAAATTTGTTTATTTTTGTTTTAGTTTTTGTGGGTTTTTTTGTTTTGTTTTTGTTTAGAGACAGACTCTAGAGAATCAGACAGATTCTCTGTCCAAAAATAAAATCTCAGTGACAGAGCTGGACACAGAATCAATTAATAAAATGAAGAGATACAAATTTCTAGGACCACATGGAAACACTCAGGAGTCATAAATGAATTCAATTAAAATTAAATACTTCATATTTATATACATAAAGCTT
>VXAB01010400.1:72826-135845 GCA_013399175.1 Odontophorus gujanensis | reverse complement strand
GTAGCTTTTATATTTTATATTTTATTCTATATTTAATATTCTATATTTTATTTTTATAGGTGACTGGATTTGGTAACAGAATAAGAAAATGACCTATAAAAAAGGCTTGGGGATGATGTAGGGAATCATCCCTGTCATACATTTGAATATGTATGAAGAGATACATGCACAAATATGCAAAGTTAAAAAGCTCAATACCAGTAATTAAACATCTTTCTTACAGAGGAAAAGTGTGATTCACACGGCTATTAGATTTTTGTGAAGAGATGAAATAGCAAATGAATATGGGGTGATCCACTCAGAGTTGTCTACATAAGGCTCTCAGAAATTTTGGCAATATTCCTTTCAGATGACTCTTACGTGTTATCATTGGTAAGAAACAAGTTTCACTTACAGTTTAGTAACAGGATTCAACTCTAAAAATGTAACAATAATAAAAAAGGAAAGAAGTTAAAGGAATTCAGATATGAGCTCATTGAATCGATAAAAATAATTCCAATAAAGTCGTGAATAGTGAGGTAACAAAGTTCACTGATGATGAAAAATTATGCAAGAAAGTCAAAGCTAACACTGATTGCATTACAGAAGCAAATGGGTAATTAAAAATAAGAGATACAGTGTTGATAAATGTTAAATAACAAACACAGGAAAAACTGTATAAAATGATGAGTTCTAAATGAGCTATTATCTCTTAGAGGACAGATTTTTGGAGTCATTGTAGACATTTCTAAGAAAGTGCCTGTTTTAACAGAAGTCAAACAAATAACATGAAGTTAATAACTTGTTAGTAAAGAAAAACAGGAAACATTTTTTTTCCTACATGCAGCTGCATCTTGAATTCTTTATACTACATTTCTTAAAGAGTATACCGGCACTAAAAAAAAGCATGTTAAAAAAAGTAAAACCAATATAAATGACTATTTCAGAATATATTAAATACAATGGTCCAGATTCAAACTCCAGTTCAATAGCTACTCAAAAATTGCTACTGGGAGTTGGAAAGTATACTGGTAGAAGATCAGACTGACTTCAATATTTGTTTTAATCTTTCTTTGGTTTTCCTTTGTTTTTTCTCTATGATCACTCAGAGAGTCAGGGGAGAAAGAGTGAGAGGTTCATCCTGGTGCTGATTCAAAGCACAGAAGGTAATATTTTACAAGGAATTATGCTCAAGAGAGAGACTAGAGACTATTTTTCTCCCATGACTGTACATTCAGGCTGAGAGGACTTCTGTCCTAACTAAAGTAAATATGTCAAGGTTTCCAAAGTTGAGCAGCACATTGCCCATCTTTGTATCAAATCTGAACATTTGAAAAGATTTCTTTAAAAAACATTATTTAAGGAAAATTATTTGTTGTTTTTAGTTCAAAACTATGCAAAATGTATGATCTTAAGTTTTCTAGACTATTTTGACTATGCAGCAAAGAGAGTAAATCCTCATGCACTGTAGGGACCAATTCCTGTATAAGTTGGGTGCTGGCTTGTGCTGAAACTCTAAAGCAAATTAATCATGAGCATCTTAGGATTAAACAAATTGAAGAGTGACAAACCTCAGTTCACTATAACCCATACTAAAAGGTCACAGTGAGAATATGACTTCAACTCTTACCCAGTTCAATAAATAGCTTTTATGGCAGTTGGAGTAGATTCCAAATATAGAATATTATTACAGTGGGAGTCATTAGTTCAGTGGACTGACAGAAGCCAAATATTTGTAACAAGTACTTAAAGTATCATCAGCTGGAGGAAAAGAATATCTTTGTAGGACAGAAAAGAAGTCATCATCAACTGGCTAATACTAATGTGAGCAGTTTGCCTGATTTCAATCAAAGCATATATTCTGGGGTTGCAAATAGGAAATGGTCCATATAATACAATAATTCACACTGAGATCTCACCAAAACAAAAAAAGAAAGAAAGAAAGAAAGAAAGAAAGAAAGAAAGAAAGAAAGAAAGAAAGAAAGAAAAGAGCTTTGAACACTTGAAATTGTCTTTGATATCCTGTTGCATGGCTTTTGAGCCCATACCCTTCTCTACTTATCCGTTCAGAACCTCACAGGGTTGTCAATAAGCATTTACTCCATACCAAGCAAAGGTAATCATACTGATACTTGTCATGGTTTTATGATTTTTGGTACTGGTATTCCACATCATAACATCATGTAGTGCATTTAGAGTTAAAGGGTTAAGGTTCCAGCTCCATGGATCATCGATAGTTCCAGGTATACCTGTATCAGAAGAGAAGAAGAACTACATTCCCCAGAGGACTTTGCGATGCTTACAAACAAGTTCCTGAAAAAGGAACTTGTTTGTAAACCAGAACTCGGGAACAATTGTCCCAAAGTCATTATCCAAAAAATAAACAAACAAAAAGAAAAACAGAAACATGAAATCAAATGTAGAAGAGTACCTTATGGTACAGAGGGGCTAAGTAATCAGGAGAGATTTTTATTGGCACTGTACTGTGTAATTTAGTGAGGTAAGCAAAATACACTAACTTGAGAGAATACTGTGGGTAACTAAAGGTTAGAGAAAAATGTTTTGGGGTTAACTTGCCAGACTGTTTGAAAATAAGGTGTTTTATAACACATACTGTTGTGGATAGAAGCTTTTGAGTAGTTGACACAATAAAGAATTATTTCTGACAGATATACCTGGAACGAGGGTAAAAAACAAAATGCTGCTGTGACATTCAGTACAGCATAAGGTCATGTCGCATTAGTTGTACCACACAATCTGACATAGTATATCATGATGTCTGTGTTGTTAAGTCAGGGTCATCACTGCAGTTCTTCACATCTGAAGGTACCTCAAAAAAAATGAGGGATTCCAAGGAGAGTTTGGAAAGATGGAATTAAACAGTTATTTCCTCTAAAACTTACATCTAATTTTAATTAAAAATGAATGTAAAATTTTGCAGCAAAGGGGAAACCATAAAAATCATGCAGTGATGTCTCTAATCCTTTTTGCTCTCCAGATATTTGAAAAAGAAAAAATATCCGAATTTTGGTGAATAAAGCATTAGCTTCTGCAAAGCCATGCAATCATGCTGAATCAAACCTGATACTAAGTAGTTGCAAAATAAGGAAACAAATAACTAGAGGAAAATGAGCTTGGACATGTCACATGCCAGCACCTCATGTCAGAACAGCCTGAACATTTAGGTTTCATAGAATCACAGCATCATTGAGGCTGGAAAAGATCGGGGTGGGCTAGGGTGGGGTGGACCTGGACCACCCCTACTCAAGATGGGATATCCACAGCAGTTTGTCTGGGACTTTATTTAAAAAGCCATTCCATGTTGCTTTTTAAATATTTCTGAGAGACTTGCTCTCTCTGAGCAACTTGCAGCATTTCTTGGTCACACACACAGTGAAGTCCTTCCTGATGTTTGGAGGGAACCTACTGTGTTCCAGTTTGTGTCCTTCATCTCCTTTCATTATCACTGAAAGGAGCCTGGTTCTTTTTCCACTGCACTCTCCCTTTAGGTAATTGTAATCATTGACTCCTATGCTACTTCATCTCCAGGCTGAGCAGTCCCAGGTCTTTCAGCACTTCCTCAGAAGAGAAATGCTCTGATTCTATGAAAAAAAATAATAATAATAAAATAAAATACAAATAATAATAACAAAACATTTCCTTCTCCGTGTCTCTGTCCATTGCCAGAACTTTCAATCTCTCTTCAGACCCCTCTATTTAACAATAGCAGGTCTTCATACTTAAGGAGGCAAAATTCAGTTTTGCCTACGCTGCTTTGAAAACTTGAGGCAGCTTTTCTGAGAGCAGCTGTTCTTAGAAAGCAGAACAGTACCCTGACCCATCAAATGGTATCTATTGCAACCCAGTGAAACATCACTGATTTTCACCATGTGTGGGGTGTGCTTTATAAGGTTGGTTCTGCCACAGCTCAGCCTCTGCATTTGCTTTGATAGATAGATGGCTGAAGACTACAGGTGCAAGTGAACATGAATATTAAAGTTAGCTGCAGCATGTGCTGTCCCCAATACAGCAGATGTTTGTCTGGATAAAAAATAATGTGGCTTTGGTTGATTCAGGTAATTTCAGTCATTAAAAGTTGGGCCTCTAGTTTGAGTTATTTTGTTTTCCAGTACAGTATTGCAGCTACTGATTACTTTGTAAATTAAAATCATAGTCCTTATGTCTAGATACCTGTCTGAGGATATTTATTAAAAAAATTCTGGTAGCTTATCTCAAAACCCAGAGTTCATCAGTTTATGTAGTTCCACACTTTTTTTATGGTTAAAATGTGAATGCTATTATCTATCTATCTATCTATCTATCTATGAAGAATTCTTTTCAGTAAATAACAGACTAACAATTAATATAGAATTTCAGCTCTCATGCAATGGCAAAACTATGGGCATTTTCATCACATCAGATCACTCAGTTATATATGAACCAAGAATCTGATGAAGTAATAAAAAGTCCCTTGTTACCTTGATCTAAAGTAAAGCCAAAAGTTTTGAGGTTATGAACTTTTAAATGTGGCTCAAGAGTTTTAATTTACTTTGGAATCTGTTCATTAGCACTTTTGAGAAGTGAATAATATTGCCATGTTGAGCATTTCTTTATGTATGTTAAATTATTTTCTCAGTCCTTGCTGAACTCTTCAGGGAAATTAGGTGTTAGAGAAAAATAAATTAATCTATTTCATGTGTTTTACTAGAAATAATCACAGTAAATTAATTTGCACTGGTTTGAAAAATCAGCTAAAATAACATTGGTTAAATTATATCAATTAGTTTTGATTCTGTGTAATATGCACTGCATCATTTTGGCAAGCAATCCAAGAAACAGGAGGATTGGAGGAGATAAACTACTGGAAGCTATGTAATAATACTTATAGGGAGGTTTTGCTACAAAGAAGAAAAAAGGCTTCACTAAAAAATAAATAAGTAAATAAAAAGCATTGTGAAGTGTGTTTTTGTTCTATGTATGTTGAAAGATTCTTTTTCCTCTTCAAAGAGAAAACATTTAAGAATGAAAAGTATAGATGTCAGAACAGATAATACTTAGAGCTTTCATGGCGGAATTAACAGACATCTTTCTGAATCTCTAGTTTGCCCTGACAATACAGGTGCATGGTAGAGACACCAGAGCAAATTTTGACATCAGCATTTTTCTGCGATGAGCATATAAATCCGCCTTACATACCTAGACTTTGTGAAACTGTGTGCATCTGCACTTTTAATGTTGTGTTTTCTAAGCAGTCAAGAATACTCAAATCCCATGTTACAATCTATAGGGTCAATCTGTTTTCAGCTTTGGAATTTAAACCTAGATTTTGAAGTTTCAGATGAGGTTTTTAACCACAAAGCGACTATGAGCTTGTTTGTTTTGTTTTTGTTTCTTATGGTTTGATTTTCGCTGTTTTATTTGTTTTCTAAAGTAGTACTAGAAATCTTCACTAGAACTTTGCATGGTTCTTTTCATTACACACTGTTGAGAAGTTAGAAGTCACGATCAGAAAAATAAACATAATCTTATGTCCTTAGGTCAAACTCGGTCTGTTGATAAGCACTGGAAGACTATGGTCATACCACTAAAAAGAAAAATTTGGATCCAATCTTCATTATCTTAAAATAATTTTTCAACAATGCTGAGTTCTAAACTTCCTTGTTTCCTTCATTAATAGCTTCCTTCATTTCTGTTGAGAGATTAATTAATATATATATATGTAGATTATGATAACATAGTGAATACAAATACACTGTGGCCTGCAGTTCAGATTGTTAATATGCTTGAAGGCAGGGCTGTCATTCAGAGCAACTAGTACAGGTTGGAGGAATGAGCCTCATGAAATTTGTCAAGAGCAAAGGCAAAGTTGTATGTGTGGTAAGGAAGGTGCAACGTTACAGGTCGAGATGGACTGGCTTAGGAGAAGCTCTTCTGCAAGGTAAACATGAGATAATATGATGAAAGTTAACAACATACTGTGCTATGTTTGTTTACAGACCAGTGATCACTGGATGGTTGAAAAGCTGGAGCACTGTGTGAGAAAGGCTGTGGAAAGGGGATTTGACTGCCTTGGAGAAAAGGTAGCTTTGGGAGCAGCTAACAGCAACATCTCTTTATAAAAGAGATCATCAAGAAGATGGAGTTATACCCATCATACCATGTGAGGTGAAAAAATGAGAAGGTCATAAAAAGAAGCATTAAAATTCTAGTGCAAAGAGGATGAAAAATGTATAGTGTTTAGGAATGCAGTAAGTTAACCTTTTGCCCAAATATAGCATCCATAACTTAAAGGGAATTTGGAAATGATTCATCTACTCAAATGTTTATGTCTGTATGCAGTGCAGGGGATGACTTCTAAAGATATGAGCAAGTCACCTAAGGGTCCCATTATAGTCAATCAAAATAAAAGCTAATTTTAGTTATAATTCAGTATTTTCTAAAACTGGTATACAAAGTAAACCAAATGAATCAAGTCCTAGAAATGATTAAGTCTCTCCACTGATCATACAGTAGATTTTAAGTGATTAGTTCTGCCATTGAAGATGCTACACATGTTACATGCTGCACATCAGATATCAGACATGATGAAATCCTCACATTTTATTTAACTAATTTCCTCCAGGAAATCAGCACTTCCAAACTAATAATGAAAAAAGAAACAAAAACATTGTACTGAAGATGTGATCAAGACATCTCTCAAACCTGAACACTGAAGAAACTGACTTCTTGTACTCTTTCCAGTAGAGTAAATCAGATTTCACATTCTGCATGACAATTCAAAATTTGATTTTAAAGAGAGGTAAAACTGAGTAAACAAAGTGGGAAAAATAAATATGTCTTCCCCTTTTCAATAGACATTTAAGAATCAGTAGGCATCCTCCACCTAGGCTTTGAGTCACAGTTGTCAGTTCTTTTCCTTAGAATAGACATCTAGTAGGGTTGGAAGATGATGTGTAAAAAAAATATGTTGTAAATGTGGTCTTACTGTTCTGCTCTGTCCTGTTGTGTCCTACTACACCTGCCAGGAATCAGAGAACCGTAATTTCAGAATATTTTCTGTCTGAGCAGGCTTGAATTTATCCCATCTGTTTTGTAAGTACTTTACTCCTCATGCCCAAGCATCTCTAGGTGAAACTTTTCACAGAAAAATATGCAGCTCAGATGTTTCACATATAAGGATGTAGTTGTCATATGCATATTCTTTTCTCCACCAAGAAAATAAAACAAAACCATTGTCCTTAGAATGTATTTTATTAGTTTGTTACTGGATTAAAATAATAAAAATAAAATGAATAGTTAGAAGAACAGTAATCAAAACAGTAACTACTAACTGCAAACACTGTTGTTGTATCCTAATTGCTACAGTTTTATGTCTTCTCTTTCTGACCTCTGTATATTCTGTGTTTATATGTCTATGTATCTATGTTTCAAGGACACTTCTGCTGTGAAAATGGTTATGGGTCTACTCTCCAACTGCTTTATGCTAATACAACTCCCTGGAGTTTGAAATGAATGCAAATTCCCTCTGGGCCAAATGTCTCTTACTTCTTGGTTAAGTACATGATGTAATAAGCTTTTAAAGAATTTATCACCAGCCTCACATCTCTTTTATCAGTTCTTATTTTTATTTTCATGTTCATGTTGAAGTACACAAAGTTGTAAAGGATCTGTCTTTTTAGACCTTATCTAGCACGGAATTTAAGCTAGTATCTGTCCTTCCAAGATGGAACATTTCTGCATTTGTTTTGATATCTGAGGATCCAAGCATCAAGAGGAACCACAGCCCATCCATGAAGGCAAAGATTATATATATATCTATGGACAGTATGGGAAAAATATGTGATCACTCTGTAGTGCTATATGTAAGAAAGTAGAACTTGAGTTCCTTGTTTGTGTTTTAGGCAGGGTTTAATCTGACAGAGCTCAGTACTTTCTTCACACTGATGTGCCACAATGAAAACACAATTTAGTTTAAAAATGAAACTGAAAAATAACCTCATATTACAGTCACTTCTTCTGTGCTGTGTTTCTGTACTTTTGGAGTTGGTTTATTTTTCTTCAATAAAATAAATAAATAAATAAAACAACCTCTATATATTAGTGTTTCCATCCCTGATATTAGCCAGAATTTTTTTAAGAAGTCTCAGTATGTGATTGTCCCAGGGCCAACATAAAAGTGAGAAAATGCAATGTACTCATTACTGTAGCAACTAGAGAAAATAACAGTGACCTTTTGAACAGCAGTACAGTGAAGAATCGTGCAGTTTGTAAGATGTTACTCTATATAGAATGACTATTGACAATTATCAGCAAATGACCTTTTCCTGATAGATATTGTTTTAGGTTTTATTGTTTGTTTGTTTTTTAATAAGGAGCAGGTATTCACGAATATCATAATGAAATATGCTGCATATTTTTCATGAAGCTCCATAAAGGCTTGATCCAACCCACTTCTGCGTTAACTGAATTTTTATAACATGGCTCAGTGGCTTTTCAGGGGAAGTATTTCCCTTTACTGGAATAAAGATTGATTTTATTTTGGTATATCCAGGTTGCAAATGTGGATTAGGAAGAATATCTCCTATTTTTGATGGTTTACAACAAATTCAAAGCAAACATTAAGTTAGTTCATTTTTGCAAATCTAAAATTCCTTAATCCTTAATTAGTCAAGAATTTGCTATCACTTCTTGCTTTCTAAGGAAGGATTATCTACCAAGTACATCAAAATTGTTTTAAAAATCGCCTATTCCATCATTACGTAGGCTTTAGGCCAGATCCTTTATTAAGGAAGTATTGACTTCTGAAAAAAACAACTACAAAAGAAGAACTACCCTGTTATTAATTATAAAATTTATGCCAACGGATTTGCTCACAGTAATACATGCTCTTCCAAAGTGCTGGAGTCTGTGATATTACGATCTTCAGTTGTACATAAAAACTCAGCCTTATTTTTGGTTTTATATGTAGGATGCTGTCCTAGTGTCAACTGGGATGGAGTTAATTTCTGGTTTTTTTTTTTGTAGTTGTTATGGTGCTATGTTTTGGATTTAGGATGAGAATAATGTTAACAACGCACCAATATTTGAGTTGTTCCTGAGTCACACTTATGCAGAGCCAAGGACTTTTCAGCTTGTCATGCTTTCCTGACAGCAAGGAGGGCCCACAAGACGCTGTGAGGAAATGAGGGGACAGAAACAGGACAGCTAACCCAAACTGTCCAAAGGGATATTCTGTATAATATGACAACGTTCTGAACTGGGCTTTTGACCAGGGGTTCTGCCATTGGTCAGGGGAAGACTGAGCATCGGTCAGCTGGTTGTGAGCAACAGCATTATACAAGTCATACTTTACTTATTTTTTGTTATTTTTATTGTTGTTTTTTTTTTCCCTTATTTACTTTATTTTTTATCTTTTCTTTCCTGTTTTGTTTGTTTGTTTGTTTAGTTTTGTTTTTTGTTTCCTTTATTATTACACTGTCCTTATCTAAACCCATGAGTTATTAGAATCATAGGATGGCTTGGATTGGAAGGGATTTCAAAGACCATTTAGTTCCAACTCTTAAATTGGGTAGAAGATCAGGTATAAAACACAAGACAAATATCATGTATTAATTATGTGTTTTTGTGTTTGTATGGGACTTCTTCAGCTTTTTTTTATTTCTTAAGATTCCAGATAATTTTCAATTACAATTTGGATTGTAATGGGGTTAAGAAGATGAAGAACACTGTAGAAGTAATAAACTTAAATGAGAAATTCTATTCTTGTCCAGACATGCTGTGTGTGCAAACATTATTTTATTTCTCTAGCTAAGAAATCACCTATTTTAAATAAATTCAGATGAGGATTGTAATTAACTTCTCTGTTTTAGCCATTATTGACCCCTCAACTTTGCTAATGTTGTCATTTTAATTTGCAGTGAATATTTTTTTCAAATCTTTCTAACATCAAACTGCTGTGTTGTCATTCATAACTACCTATTTGCCCTCATCTTCTATCTGTAACAAGCAAAAGACAAGAACTGAAGTGTAAGTATGTATTCAACATCTATAAACAGTACAATTCAAAAATAAATGCAGTATATTTTGTTTCATCTGATCAATGAATAAATCACTACTTTGAAGACACTGTCATCTAAGCCCTTCTGAATTGCTGTCATATCCTTACTTCAGTCATTCTTACCTAAAACTGATAATGGCTTTGGTAACCTACAGCTAACACAATGAAATATCATGGGGAAAACTCAAAAATTGCAGAAAAAAAAAAAGCCTTGTCTTGCTGAAAATTAAGATACAGTGTTTGTCTTACAGGTTAGCTGCATGTCCATACCAAGAATTATAAGGAGATGGAACAGACTTTTATTCTGACTGGTGGTTGAAAGAACAGACTCCTCGGCAGACAGTTACAAGCATTATAGCACAGGACAGACGTATAAGAAACTCAGTTGAGGACCTGTGGGAAGTCAAGTCTATTTGTTTCTGCATGAGCTTGCAAATCAAGCCAGGCTCAGTCAGATATATTTACAAGTTTATAGTTTGTTTATTGATATTTTGCTCCTTCTTTTCATGCTCTCATTACCTGCATGTCACATTCAACTCTATAGTGAGTTGTCTGACATTTCCTCTGAGAGACTTTCTTTTAGAAAGTTCCCAATATATACTCCAGGCTTTAGACATTACTGGAAGGAAAACCATTAATTCATTGCTACATTTCCATAAGATTATTGCTTCATTCACTGTAAAAATTCTCATTGAGAAGTTACAGTTCAGTAGAATGGAGACTACCCTATAAATAGAATTATATTCACAACATTAACTTTTAAAATTAGCCAATCAAGTATCACATTTTTAATAGATTTTTTTGCAACAGAATTTATATCAATTGCTCATTCTTTTTGCACAGTATATCCAACAAATTAAACACAAAGATATATTTGCTGATAATAGATCACACTGCAAAACTTGCTATATTCCGTTACTCAGAGATTTTGGACCTAAAACTTCATTAATCATTCATGAACCTTCTCACTGCAAAAGGAAAAAACACAGTGCATAATCTCAAGGAAGCCTTTGGGGGAAAAAAAATCTTTTTTATTGGAATAATTAGAAATGTGTTTAACCAAAAACTTTCATAGGCTCTGTGGCCCTTTTTGAGTAGAAAAAATCTTAGAGTCACAGCACTGCTTGGTCCTGTAGTCATAGCGCCTGTGTACAACAGATCTTTTGTTTTCAACAAATGATTTTTCTGCTCATACCAATATTTTGTTTTTGACTCACATAGATTTTCCACGAATGTCTTAATTTGGAGACATTAAGAAATGGAAAACCTACAAATTTTCTGAATGATTTTCTTCAGTGGTTACAAACTTACTTGTGTGTTATTTTGAGATGTTTCTGGTTTTAGTAATTAACCTTAGCAGTATGTTCCGTCTTTTTGTATAGGTTTACGTGTGAATGGGGTTAGCAGCAATCACTATGTTTTCCCCATACTTAGACATATGGAATCATAGAATCATAGAATCACTCAGGTTGGATAAGACTTTAAAGATCATCGAGTCCAACCACGACCTAACCATACTACCCTAACAACCCCCCACTAAATTATGTCCCTGATCACTGCATCCAAACAGTTTTTAAATATATTCAGGGAGGGTGACTCGACCACCTCCCTGTGGAGCCTATTCCAGTGCTTCACAACCCCTTCTGTAAAGAAGTGTTTCCTGGTATCCAGCCTAAACTTGCCCTGGCACAACTTAAGGCTATTTCCCCTTGTCCTGTCACCTGTCATCAGTGAGAAGAGGCCAACCCTTCTCTCGCTGTAAGCGACTTCTAGGTATTGGAAGAGAGCAATGAGGTCTCCCCTCAGCCTCCTTTTCCCCAGACTAAACAGCCTCAGTTCCTTCATTCTTTCCTCATAGGGCACATTTCTCCGAGCCCTTCACAGCCTTGTTGCCCTTCTTTGGACCTGCTCCAACACCTCAATGTCCTCTCCATACCGAGGTGCCCAAAACTGAACACAGTTCTAGATGATTGGACTTGCTTCTGTTAATAACTTCAGAGCTTATGTTATCAGTGATGGGCATCCTGATCTTTATCATTTCCATCATATACAAATCCCAGAAAGACAGAAAGACTAATAGCACTGTTAGAGATATGTGTAAAGCCTTGGCAGTTAGTCATCCAGCAAAACAAGCAGCTGTTTACATGTTTAACAGCAGTGTAACATGTAGTCATGAAAGGTTTACCTGAAGAGCATGATTATCTGTGTGAATACTTAGTAGGATTTGTAATTTGCTCTATATCATATTTTACAAAAGCAAAAGAGTGTGTTTTCTCTTACTCACATGCTCAGTGAACATATCACACATGCAAAGAGGTAAGTTTTGTTCATATCTCAGTGATGCAGTCATAATAGGCTTAGAATATTACTATAGAGTGAAATAGATGCTGTATATGAAAAACAGATGAAAACAGCACTTTTATAAAATTCTGCAATATAAAACCATATCTTCAGGAATACCTTAAATCTACAAATGCCTCACAAAGTTTTTGCTTCTCTTCTTCCTTGAAGCACCATCATATGCACCAACTATTCCAACAATAATAGAAATCTGGTTTGTACTAGCTAGATTGTTAAATAAACCCAGACACCTGTTTGCCTGTTATAAAAGTGTACTGCTGTTGTGATGTTATCCATCTGTAGTATGCACCACATTACAGTTGTGGTACATACAATGAGTTTGAATTAGTCCATTACAAAAAACACACTTCATAGTTTACAATGTGTTTGTTGTTTGTTTTTTGCTTTATTTTCTTTTTTTCTTTCATTCTTCATCTAGGTTTAGATAATGTACATATTGAAATGTTTCCTCCAAGATTATTTACATCTAGTACATGGTAAATATTTCTCAGGAAAACTGAGTTAGTTTCTTTTCAGGTCATATTGGCATGAGGTTGTATACTGAAATCTTTATGTACCGCTTTAGAAAAAAAAAAAAAGTAGCAAAGTAGAAAATCATTGTAAGAGAAGATAAAAAATGAAGATGTGGAGTTGAAAGGTTCATGGAGACCCCAGGAAACTGCAAGAGGATAAAATGTAATGCCCAAAGAGGACTCAGGATCAGATGGAAGAAGGCAAATGAAACCAAGATAAACCAGTGGCAACAGCACTGTGAGAGGCATAAGAAGAGGCCCAGGATCAGATCTCTGGTAGGGAGAAGTGTCCTTGATTACTGTTTATCTTCCCCATGCTTCTGTTGCTCTGCTCAAAGGTGCGAACAGAGAAAGCAGCAGAGGATGAACACCCACACCAGGAGTTTTCCTCCTAGCACCATGGGGACCATAGTAGGAGAAAGACCACAGGAAGCTCCTAAAATTCATTGTAGCTTCAGGTGGAGAAGAAAGCTAGGAAATATATGAAGGAATATGTGAGGAAAGAACACAAGGTGCAACCAGACAATAATATTGGATAAAGCAAATGTTTGAGAAACTTTAGTATATTAACAATACATTTAAAACCGTTATTGCTCAGAACTATACATATTTTTGTGAAATTTTGAAAAAATCTGGTAAATAGATTTTAAAGTAAACGAAATAGGCTCAAGTCCTTTCCCTTCTCTATCTGCTGTTCACACTCTTGAGGTACAAATGCTTTGTGAGACTGAATTTTATAAGCTTAAAAAAGATGTTGTTATTAAAAGAAGGAGGTACTGAATGAAATGTTGGTTGGAACCAAGGCTCTGACATAGAAGGAAGGGGAGCCCAATAAGTTACTGCTTATGCTCTTTTGCTTCTCTATTGCATACAACTATGTAAAAATGCAATTGCCATGGATTTTTTCTGGTCTCTCCAGACAGTAAAAAATAATCCTTCAAGAATACTAAGTGAAAATATTTGCATTTAACAACAATGTTGCAACTAAATAAAAAGAGAGAAAAGGAAAATCTGTTTGTTTGTTGTTTTTTCTTTTTAATCTTCAATTTAATTTTTGGCATCGACTTCTCTAATTTTCCTCTTAAACAGTTTTTTGGTTTGGTGTTTTGTTGTTGTTATTGTTTAATGAAAATTCGTATGTAAACTTTTGAAGGATAATGATGTAAGATATGCCCTCACATGGTCACTGTGTAAAATATTAAGGTCTAGGCAAAATCACACTAGCTTATGTTTCAAAGATCAAAGTATAGAGTAATAATTATAAATAAATAAAAATGAATTAATACATTTTATAGATTTGTGCTTGTGTTTCGTATACAATTTCATTCATAAATAATTTGTGAATAAATTGAAATAACATTCACAATTACTATGCTGGATATACATCTATGCTCCTGCATCCCTGGAAATGGCCACTGCCAAGCGCCTATATTTTCTGGCAAATGGAAAGTTGAAACTTGAAACTAGAATTCACAGCAGTTGCTGTGAATAATGTGTTGGTAGCCAGTAGGAATTATTTAGGAAATTGTAGGAGATGATCTGAAATTGATGTCAACTAGTTCTCGGTTAAACACCTATGAGAAGACTGTCAGAGCATGAAACCATAGCAGTAAGTCCACACACTAGGGCACTGAAGAAGGGGCTTTTTCTCTAAAGTCTGTGTAGCTGATGCACTCCTACTCCAGAAGTGGGAAGTACCTCAGCATGGAAGAGAACACTCCATCATCCAGCATATTTTATCATTTCTGTGAGGGCATGATCCCTTCATTAAATATGAGTTATACCTCTGGCACACACAGTCCTATAGCATTTCCAATTTCTGCGACCATACATGCTGGCAAGTTTCAAATCTCAACACTTTTTCCGTGGAAAAAAATTAATGTAAATTTTATGTTTTAAATCTGTCTGTATTTTTATTTTAATGTTTTCCTTCCTCTTTACACATCTGATCTTGAAGGAGCAGAAATGGAAAACTAGGTTATTTAGATTGTGCCAGGTGAACTGGAGAGAGGACAGAACTGTTGACTATATAGGAAGAATCTCTTCAGACATTCTATGTGATATAACCTGAAAACAAGTTAAAGGTAACAAAAGGTGAGCTGAAAGATATAACCACTGCAGAAACACAGAGTGCTGAGATGTATCTACATGTGGGTGAGAGAAGAGATAACGTGATGAATTGTCTGCTTTAAGCACATTCTTCTAACTGTTTTTTTCTCCACTTCTTTCTCTTCCATTTTCAGCTGCAAGGAATCAACTCTTACTCTGCAACCCAGTAGAAGGAAGGAGGAAGAACGGAGACATGGCATTACTCCTACACCACAGATAACATCAGATGGTATGTATGGAAGAGGAGAAATATATTCACTGCTCTTGGTATTTTTATCAGCCCTTTCCTGCTTCCTCCATGCCATTAGATCCCTTACAGTGACTTCGCTCATTCCTCACACCCACTCTATAACTCAAAGCTGTGGCCAGTGTTCAATCCCATACATACATTGTTCTCAACACGAGCCTTACGCTGTCTGAGTAAGAATCAAGTATATTTTTCCTTAGGATGTAAAGTAAAGTAGTTCTACTCCAATGGTTGTCATTATCTCAGCTAACTGTAATTATTTTAATATCCACAAAATATTCTTCTTTCCAGAAGACAGAAAACAAAGCCAACCAACCAAACAAAAAAAAACAAAACAAAAAGCAAAACAAACAAAAAAAAAACCAACAAAAAAAGACACCCAGAATCAAAATAACCTTGCTTACGTAGTTTAGTTTGAAGCTATTAAGTATATGGATTCCTAAAAGAATTGCATGGAAAAAAATATTCCACAAAACAAAGAAAAGAAACTATTCAGTCCTTTGCAAATTCTCCAGAAATTTATTACCTTAGTAGCTGTCTCCTAGCATTTTTCCTCAGTCTCCTTTGCATTCCTGGAGAAGAAGAAAAAAAGATATTTTAATGTTAATATTTTATACCATATTCACTTCTGCATTTTTTGCTGTTGTAATTATCAGATGTGCTAAGAGATAAACAGGAAAAATTCTCTACTTCTAATCCATTCCATACAAATAACAAATAATTGCATCAACATTTTTGCCAGGCAAATCACTTTCCTAATATTACCACCTCCTTATACTTCTAAGCACATCTTAAATAAAACAAATGTGATACCCTATGTTATTTTGCAATATGAAAAAACAGAGTTAGTATGTTCTTGTTGATATTTTTGTCTTGCTAATAAAATAACTGTCAACTTTTCATTGAGAAATGTCTTATTAATTAAAAACTATCATCACTCTGCTGCATTCTGTAGACATATGTGCATTGGCTAAACATGTTCTCTGCACCAGTAGCATGATTTTAACTTACTACAGTATCCACAGAGCACTCTTCTTGCATCTCATCAGCTTGGTGTTGACAAAAACAAAAACAAAAACAAACAGAAGTGAGTATTAAGAAAATTAAAAAGCAAGATAATAAAGCTAGTACATAGTGATAAAAAAGGGCAGTGTTTCAAAGTAAGTCACAAAAAACAAAGTCAAAGGAGCAGCTGCACCTCGCTGATGATGAGCCCAAGAAGTGTAAAGCACATCTGCTTCTAGCTGTTCCTTTTTTGGCAGGCTTAACGTGAAGCCTGCGGTTGGTAATTTTTAAATACAGCTAAAGCTGTCAGCCTAAAAGATAATTAAATTACTGAGAATGTTTTTCTCTGCTGTTTTGTTTTGGAAATAATAGCGTGGTGGTGTTTGGGGTTTTTTATTTTTCTTTCTTGTGGAGAGCAGAGAGAATATCATGCCTATTTGCTAAATGATCATTCATTTAATCAGTCTGCAGAGCATTATGACTGTTTGAGGATTTCTTGTGCTACCCAGTGAGAAGGTAAGTTAGGGCCCAAAGAGAGCAAAGCAAGACTACAGCTGCCTTCCCTCTGTGAGAACAATGACTTCAGTATTTAGAATAAAGGTTTATTGTTCTCGTAATTTGCTGTAGAAGATCCATTTTAATTGTGGATTAACCACACTTCATAGTGGATTTTCAGTTTGGATAGGTTTCCACATTAAAATCTAAGGCACCTTGAGCTGTCCCAGCAGAAGTTTCCCTTCTGTACTGATAATTTCAGAGAGCATTAGATTGCCATTCCTCTGAGGGACTGTAAGATAAAACAACTATTCAGAAGATCCTGAGATGTGCAGGTGTGGCTCAGCTCTACCTGTTCTTTGCTTACCAAGGCAAGTCTTGCTCTAGTGAGTGTTCTGAGGTACATGAGCATCTGGTCCAGCCTGTCAGATTCAGTGATTTGCTGAGTGCTCAGAGTAAAGCACAGAAGTGCATAGTTCCTAGGCACTCATGCTGTCCATTATAAGTGGCTATCTAGGCATTTTAACTATGATGGTGCTTAATACCAAAGAGTTACAAACAATTTAGATTTTCTAATTTGCAATGCTGCCTGACATTTAGTCACTGAAGGTAAATGATACCTAACTTATCAAGTGTGGCTGAATGTAAATTAAACTACTGTGAGAATTTCTAGTGCTCCAAAAGGCTATCATCTACTCATACAGAGAGTCACAATTGTCTTTGGTGTGGTTTCAGCAGATGTCCACTAGGACTATTTTTGTTCCTAATGTACAGCATAGTTACAGTCTCCAAATCACGATCTCGAGGTTAAGACAATAGAAAGTTCCAAGGAGTCCAGATCACGACAGTTGACCAGACAGACAACCTCTGCTTAATTGACTTATTCATTGCTTAGTGGATGGCCCTCACTATCAGCAGTTTGGCCAAAGAAAACATTTGTTTTCTCCAGAATGTATAAAAGGAGCCATTCTCAAGCAGTGGGAGAGTCTTTCAGTGCCAAGGAGGCAGCTGAAATCTCTCACAACATTTAGAGCACTGAACTTATAGGAAGCAGTCCAAATAAATGCACCACTTCATGCAGTTTGGATGCACAGACTCTGACCCCACAGACCCTCCTACCTTGAAAAACAAGGTAGGTTGGTATTAGTTGTAGGTTGCTCCATGAAGAGAACTGAACATCCAGTATGTAGGGCAGGCCCTCCTCTTAAAGAAGTCTGCTGCCTCCCAGGGAGAGAATGACATCAGCAAGAAACTGCCTAGCTTGCTATGGCCAACAGATCATTACCCATTACTGCTTTTCTGTGTGGGAAATGATGAAGCACCTACATGCAGTTCAATGGCCATCAAAAAGTACTTTTGAGCCATAGTATGCCTACTGAAGGTATTGAGGACACAGGTAGTCTTCTCTTCTCTGCTCCCCATAAGGACACTGAAAGAAACAGAAAGGTCCTGTCTATAAGCTCTTGACTTCATGGCTGATGCAACCATAAAAACATTGGGGCTTTTTGGTAACTGAATGGCCTACATGGCTCAAGGCTTTCAGTCACCAAATGAGTTTCACCACTCTCAAAGGGGAAAGAGGGTTGTTGGGGGAAAAGGTATCAGGGCTACGTGGCTGGGCTTTTAACTTGGTTTGGAGGGGGAAGGGGTAATAGCAAACCTGACCATGATAATATGGGGTATGGTATAACTAAGTTAGGGTGACAGGGTGCTAGTGGTGGCGCTCAACCTGCTGTGTGATGTGCTGGTAATACTGCAGCACGCTTGAAATCTTATCACAATGGGCCAGGAACCACTGAGGTAAAAAATGAAGGCAACAGGAGACTCAAAGAAAATACTTCAAAGAAATTAAGGAGTTATCATCAAAGAAGACTACAAGGCCTAGTAGGATGATTCCCATGATGGGTGTGTGGCTATTGATGGCTACATACAGTTCAGAAGGGACACAAGCTGTTCAAAGAAGGGAAGGAGGCTAGGAAGGAGGAGAGGAGATGTTTCTGGGGTGGAGGTGTTGCTGTCTACATTGAGGAAGGAATAGAGTGTGAAGAACTGTTCTTGAAGAATGGTCATGAGCAAGTCAAAACCTTAAGGGTGAGACTTAGAGTCCAAGGAAAAAAAGATAGCCTTGTGTTTGGGGTCTACTACCAGCAGTCTGATCAGGTGATCACTGTTGATAAAGCCTTCTTCCTCCAGCTACAGGAGGAAGTTCATTTTGTTCCAAATATTGTGGGGCTTTCTTCATTGGTTTTTCCTTCTTTTTATTTTGTTTTATTTTAATATCTTTTGCAGTAGAGGAGCTCTTTGAGGAAAGGGATATTTGAACAAGGAAAAAATATATAGTAAATTAGAGCTAAAATTTGTTTGAATTATTTGAACAATAATGGTCTTTATCCTAAAATTTTATTTTGCATGGATTAAGTTCACCTCTGTTTACAGAATGAATGTTTTTGTGTTGGTTTGTTGTTTTTCTGCATTTTATTGGTCGGTTTCGATTGCTTGCATTTTTACTGCTCTTGCTTTGTTGCCATTCAGTAGTCGGTATTCTGAAAGTTTTTAAATAATGTAAACTAGAAAACAGAAATTCATACCATAATATTATGACTTTTTTTTCCTGCTGTTTTTAGTTACTATAACTCAATCTGTAATTACTTTCTTTAGGTAAAATCTTCCTTCTTCAAAAATATAAATCTCTGTTATGAGTCCAAAATTCTGTATGGCTTCAACAATCTAATGAAACTGGAGATGAATATTAAACTGCAGGGTAGACTCATAATGGAGATATATCTGCATATAGAGAAATGACAGGAAAAATGTTTGGCTTCTTTTTGTCTTTAGAGAAGAAGTGCAAGCTGCTAACAAAATTCCATGTTTTCTACTTAGTTAAGTCAAAATAAAGAGTCTTGTCAGCTTTGGCAGGAACTGGATCACACCTGGTTTTCTTATAAATAGATGGTTGCATTTCCTTAAACAGAGCTTTAAATATTAAACAATAACTATTTGGTACTAAGGCAGCATCAGTTTGTTTCTGTTGAAACAGATTTCTTCAACAAGTAAATTCATTCTCCACAAACTATGATTTACGCTTGATTTTGAAAGTGAAACAAATGGTGGTAACTTTAAATATTTACTGAATATGTTAAGTACTCAACTGAGTGTGAATGTAATGGTATTGGGAGACTGTGGATTGACAAATTATTGTCTTATATCTTCAAAAGAGCCTTCTCAGATTAGGTGCCTAGCAATAAAATGAAGCAATTTAGTGTTGAGCTTCCGATTCCTGTAGGGAGCACAGCATGTAAGGAAAGAACACGTGGTGAACTCTGCATTCATGAGTGAGGGCCAGCAGCCAAGAACCAAGACAGCATGAGCAGTTGCTGGTGATCAGGAAGTCTCATGGGGAGCAGAGCAAGCTCATATTTGGCTTCTTGGTTAAATTAGATCTAAGGCAGCATCACTGAAGAGAACATGCAGGGAGAAACCAGGCAGTTAAGGTGGCAGCTGGTGCAGATCGGAGTTCAGAAACACTGCCAGAGACTGGGAATGCCAGACTCAATACAGCAATGGTGGAAATGCATGGAAGGACATAGTATCCTACCTGATGTGATCACCTCTGACAGGCCAGAGCTTTCAGCCTAGACTGAAATAATGCAGCAGAACACCCTCTTTTTTTTCTGCCATTTGCATACTGTACCTACTGCTCCCTCCTTTGATAGGGATTGGTGTGTGTGAGAGATGTTTTGGCAGTAATTGTAAAATCATGTAACAGGGAGGAGGAGGGCAGACAAGCAATCAACAATAAAGTGTAATAGGAAATTAACAGGATCATTGTGAAAACTCTATAGGGAAATAAACCAAGTCCCACTTTGCATAAAAGAAGAGATGCACAGAGATGAGACCTGAACAGAGGAAGATAGCCTGTTTTGACAATGGATTGGAAGAAGAGATAAGAATATTTGTTCTTCATCAACATTCAGTTGGACAAAAGGTACAAAGCCCCATAAAGAAGAGGAGAACAAGCATCTGAATTGTTCAAGACAGAAAGCAACATGTAATGGAGATGTGAAATTCCCTTCTGCAAATGACAGAAGCATTTCTCTGCAGATTAGACCTTCTCTACCCAGGGATTTGTTGTTTTGTCTGTAATCAAGATTAAGGACAACATGGAGAAAGTACCGAGGCTCTCCCAACCTTCAGATTGCTACCTTTTGTTATTCATCTACAAGAGCACCAACAACACTGCTGAAGGAAACTTTGGGTGGATCAGAAAGACTGACTAGAGTGAGAGGATATCAATATTGCTTTCACCAGCAAGACTTTAGGTATTATGATCTGGAGACCACCTGCCGGTGAGAGACATGACCTACCTCACAAAGTAGGAGCATCTTTTCCAGCAAGTTTGTTCAGGATTTAGAAAGTTTTTAAAGTGGTTTTGTCAGAGAATGCAGTCCAAAATTAAAAGTAGGGAGAGAATGACTATGGATGAAGCACAGATGAAGCATGGCAAAGGCAGTTTTCAGATTTTAATAGATAAAATGAAGAAATGAGAAATCCATTTGAATTGCCTGTACACAGATGTATCAGGTTGGGAAACACATGGGAGAAACTGAAATTCCATATGCAGTTACTTGGGACTACTGCAATGTAGCAGGATAATTTGTATTGCTGGAGTATTCTCATAGATACAGGAGCACAGGCAAGGAATTCAAGAAGATGTGGGTGCTCTCTACAAAAAGGAATGGTTTAAATACGTGGAGATTTGCTATGGAATGAAAAAAAGGCTGTTCAAGATGTAATGAACTGTCTGATAGCAGCCCTGCAGTGAAGGACTTAGTTATCTAAAACATCAAATTCCATAGTTTGGTTTCCAAAGCAATTTTTTAACATCTTCTATTAAATCTATTATAATGTGGGTTTTGCATTTAATTACGTCCTTATTTAACTGATACTTCCTTCTACTGGAAGTGCTAAAGACATTTAAGCCTTCAAATGTCACTTTTTATATCATGACCTAGGTACTTTCAAGGTTGCCATAACTATCACAGTTTTGTGCATTCCTTCTAAAGAACTTAAGAGATCAATCAATTGATCCAGATCGCTGAAGAACGTGTTTTGTAGACTTTCCATTAATGCAAAAGAATACATGTTAAATTTTGGTGACATAAAGTTGTTATGGATCGTTTACATCATGTCGAGTGCCCTGTTTTGTTATTAACATTTGTTCTTGTGTGGTCAAGGCCATGGAGGTTATGTGAGTTAGGATTCTCTGGTTGCAATTATTTACCATGAAAATAAGTTTCATATAACTGTTTAGAATTTGATGATTCTGTCAAAATCATAGAATAACTTGGGTTGGGAGGGACCTCAGAGATCATCTAATTCCAACCCCCCTGCCACCCACTAGATCAGACTGTCCAGGAACCCATCAAACCTGGCCTTGAATGTCTCCAGGAATGGGGCATCCACAACTTCTCTAGGCAACCTGTGCCAGTGCCTCTTCACCCTCTGAGTGAAGAATTTATTTCTAACATCTAAACTAAGAAGCTGTACTGGAAATCTTGCAGAAGACATTGCATTCTGGGAGGGAGTGATCTTGAGCAGACCAGGTCTGCTCTGCTGGTTTACTTATGGACTGAGAAGCCCGTGTCTAAACACAAGTAGCTGCTGTATGGGATTTTGCCAGTGTTCTATGCCAGGCTGTGCTACATGCTAGTGGGTATTGCGACAGAGATGATGCTTCATCCAGTCAGTAAGGTTTCTACTAGCTGAATGGTGTCTTTCTATCTTTCTTATTGTTATAGCTATCTTTCTTATTGTTATCCAGAAAGAACCACACTTCATCTCTTTCTCATGCCTCACCTCCTCTCCAATGCCAGAAAGATTCAGATTTCTGTCTGATTGAGCATGGAACTAGTCTATATCTTTAATGTTTCCCATTGATTGCTCCATAAACTTAGCTTCATAAAACAATCAAGAAGGTGATTCATTTCTGCTTAAGCTCTTTTTATTCAAAACCATCAAATCTAGGGAATTACATCCTACACTTGGTGTAGGGAACCTGCTTTGGCAGGGGAGTTGGACTCAATGATCTCTTGAGGTCCCTTCCAACCCCTATGATTCTATGATCAAAATTTTACAGTAAATATTTTCAGAAGTACAGGTAATTAGCGTCCAGAAAACAAAAACAAAAACAAAAACACTCACTCACTTGTAAATTAAATGATAATAATAATAAAAATAATAAAAAGTATCCATAGTATTTTAAAGATGAGTTAATCTTACACCTATTCAGGATACAGGTGGGTTGCCTGCACAATTCCTCTGCCACTGGTATTAAACTCTTCAAATTTGAAGAGTTAACTCCTCTAGGTATTGACTCTTCAGATTATCTCCCAGTCATTCATTAATGTGTGGATCAAAAAGATCTGATGAACACTTAGAGAAGTCTCTTTTGTCTAACCCAAGTCATTATGATTAAAACATATCAGGAAATGTTCCTTTCCTGTCCCCAAAACAGATCAATTACATAGTGGAGTGGCATCTTACAGAGGACTGCAGGAGAAATGTCAATGAGAGAATTAGCTTGCTTCTGTTTTAGACAAATCAGACTCATATACATTTTAGAGGACTATTTGCTCAGATCCATTCTCCTAACAGCTAAGGATATTCATTTAATCAAGACACCTATATCAGGAATACCATTGCTCTACATTTCTGCTGCAGACAGTGGAATAAAGAAATGTCTTCAGGATGTGCTATCTTACCAAAGATCTGAACTACCTTTTGGGACATAATATACTTTCTCTTGATTATAATGAGAATCAATAATATAGCATTTCCTCGTTTATATGCATTAAGTAAAGAAAACCTCTTAAACATAAACTGTTTAAAGACAGGGAGGAGAGTCTGATTACCTGGAGAAGATTACCTGGTGGATGATAAACTGGACATGATCCAGAAGTGTACCCTCACAGCCCAGAAAGCCAACTCTGTCCTGGGTTTCATCAAAAGAAGTGTGGCCAGCAGGTTGAGGGAGATGATCCTGCCTCTCTACTCTGTGCTGGTGGGGCCTCCCATGGAGTACTGTGTCCAAATCTGGAGTTTTCAGTACAGGAGAGACACGGGCCTGTAAGAGCACATCCAGAAGAGGACCACAAAAATGATGCAAGTGGTGGAACACCTCCTTTACAGGGACAGGCTAAGAGAGCTGGGTATGTTCGACCTGGAGAAAAGAAGGCTCTGGAGAGATCTGATAGCAGTTTTTTGATATCTAAAGGGGAACTGTAAGACAGAAGGGTACAGAAGATTCTATCAGGGGAAGAAGCTTTTTCATTAATGGTATTGAAGAACTTGTTCTCAGAGACATAGACCCAGACCTAGGTACATAAAACATCAGACTGGAAGGGGCTCCAAACAATCAGATGTAGCTGTATACGTCTTTTTTCATTTCAGGGGAGTTGGAACAGCACAACTTCAAAGGTCCCTTCCAACTCAAACAGCTCTGATTCGAAGATCCTACCACATGAAGTGCTTGGGATTAAACTCCAGAGCTATTGTCAAACAGCAATATCCTTCACTCTTTTTAGGAAAGAAAAAAGAATTGTCAATCAGTTATTATATACGGGTCATGCAGAGTCATTCTCATAGACAGAGTGTTTCATTCCGTCAAAAATTTGTCAGAGTGTAGATTACCCTCTGCCTTTCATAGCAAATAATTGCCCATATGCAGCATCACATGATGTTGCTGGTGATCACTGCTAAAAAACAAATTGCATGGAAAGTATTTTCCGGAATGTCTGACTTCTCAGAGTCAGATCAGTGTCTTTTGTTTCAGTAATTATTCCCTTAAGTTAGAACAATTAGTATTTCATAACATTACATGTTTGCACACCTAATAGATATGAATTATAATTTATTATTTAGTTTAAAAAAATCATAACAGGATAAAGTAAATGTGTTTTATTATAAAAAGTTCATTTTTGTGGTATTGGGAACATGAGATAAGTGCCACTGTTGCTTTTGTGCTTAACCTCCTTGTTCATAGTACTATTTTGATATAAAGCAGCTTTGTCATTCTGTTGAAATCAACATTGAAATATAATATCTACCTATTTTTTTGTTGTTACCTTTAGTATCAGAAAACAAAATAGTATGATTCTGATCACATTCCAATAGCACTTACAGAAAACATATGCATCACAACTTATCCAAATTTCATCTCATTCATTCTTCTTTTCAACAGCTTGACCAAGGGACTGATGGAAGAACAGTACTATTAAGTTTGTCTCCATCTGGAAGCCTGCCTGGCTGACTGAGAAGGAACCCGAAATCTCAGACTTCCTCACAGCTCCTAAGATGTATGATCTCACAGACTTCTCCGTCTCCAGGCATTTGAGCTGCTTCAGGTTGGGGCACTACCACTACGAGACCGAGACATCAGATATACAAACTACCTTGTGGCTGGGGTTAAACTACCTCTTTGTGGAGAGTTTTGGGATTTGAGATTTGTTTTCAGAATAGTAATTTTACTAAAAGTTTAATCATTAACAAACTTCTATAAAAAGAATTATTTCTCTGCTCACTCTTCTAGGTTTTATTATAGAATGTGTTTTATACAGAGTGGAAAATAGCTTTGGCTAAATACTTAGTTTCATTTAGGATATGATGCTCAGTGCTTTGCTATTTTTCCCTCCCTGATGCATCATTTTACTCTCAGCTTATTCTTTTTCTTTCTGTTTCCTATCTAATAGTCTGGCTGAGGCTGCCAAATCAATTCTACATCTGATATTACTACTGGGAATGTATAACTGGAAGAACAAACAAAAAAAGTATGACTTAAAAAATTTGACAGAAATAAGTTTTTCAGGACTCAAACTGGTTCCTTATACTACGTTAGTAATATCCATCAGGAAGTTTTAAAGAAATAAACAACAAAAACAACAAAAAACATTTCCATTTTCTGTCTCTGAAACAAACTACCTTTGTTATCATCCAAATAAAGAGAGGGTCAGCATGAAATGAAAATTGTCAAATAAAAGAGGCACGTTTTTCTGCTATAGGAAAAGTCAATAAAGAACAAAGTTAAAAACAAACAAACATACAAAAAAAAAAAAAAGTCACCTGTTTCCTATTCACTCTCAGCACCATATTTCACGAAATTTTTAAAGATTATGCACTAGTATGTGTTATAATGAAAGTTTCCACCAGTGACTTAATATGGTATTCCAAACTAAATCTCACAGTTTAATATGTAACAATGAGTAATTTATTACAGAATCTTTTATATCAAAATTCTCTTTTGTGAACACAGCAGGGATAAAAAAGCTCCTCAGATCCTCTTTATAGCCTTTCAAAAAAAGGTCACAGATGAGTATTTTCAGCAGTACTTAACACTAAATTATCCACTGTAGTACCAGTGTTCATACAAAGAAAATGAAGATTTAAGATGAGATCACAGAATGGAGTTTAGTGTAATAAGTGCTATAAAATCTATCTTTTTTCCTGTCAAATGTTACCAAAATGTAACTTAAACAGAGCTTCAGAAGGATTAAAGGCAATAAAAGAAGCATCAATAGGAAAATCTATCATAAGCTTAGCCTTGATGAGGAACTGTTGCATGTAAATTTATAGCAATAATTATCTAAATTATCAGTTTCTAAGATCTCAAACCTAGAATCCAGAATAAGAAGTAAATATTTTCTACATCACTAAGAAATTAGATTGACTTTGTCTGAAGCTTTTACAGTTTCATGTTATTTCACTATACCATTAACTGGAGAAATATATAATATGTATAATATTAGATATTTATGTCTAATAACTATCTAATTTGATTATTATTATTATTATTAGATTATATCTATTAGATTATTATTAGATTATTAGATTATTATGTCTAATATTTGTATCTAATATCAGTATGGCTGTGTAAAATTCCAATTGTAATCTGTGAGCCTTGATAATAATAAAATATTTTAATTAAAATATTTACAACAAAACAAGATAGAGAGTTACATATCTATGTTAGTTCAGAAGGTTTAAAAACACATTTGTTTAAAATAAATGTCCTATTGATATTTCATTGTTCTTATGGAGATCTTATAGTTTATGGAGAGCAGCTTAAGTGAAAATATATTGCAATGGTACCCATCACAGAACTAACACAGTGCAGCACAGAGCTTAATCTCCTTTGCTGGAGCTGCAGAAAGATTTTTATGCAGCTTTAATGGTAGCTTAGTTGTAATGCTACACAGATCAGTGGGATTTAATGACACTTCTAAAACCATGAGAATGAAGATTTGAACAACCACACTTTAAACCATGAATAATTTTCCCATGTTTTATTCCCCTGTTTTATTTTTATTCATTTTATTCTCACCTTGTTCAGAAAAATTATGTTGTTGAAGCACAGTTTATATTTATTACATCTGTGTTGCCTAATCTTAGTCATCATGTCCATCGTAAGCCCAAAAAACGACTTCCAAGAGGAATTTTTCCTGTTTTCTGGAGGATTGCACTCAGACATTCCAGCCTGCGGTTTTATGTAGCGTTATGGCTCCTTTTTTGAATTTGGCTACTACAGAATTCACTGTTTTTCAGGTAGTGGGGTTCTCTTCAGTCTTCACAGCCTTTAAAAGATAGCAGGCTTATAATGGGTCTAGTCCTCTCACACAAATCCTTGCTCAGTCTTTATCTTCCTCCTTGATCATGCACAGAGGCATGAACCAATGAAGACCAGGGCTACGGAGGCCTTATCTGTGTCTACTGCCACCATAATTCCTAACCCACTCAGAGAAGAATTCACATTTTTCTCATTCAGTCATTATGATTTTAAATAGTATTTACAACCACCATATGAAACTGACACTATCGTATCCAAACCATTCTAAATATATCTGCTTCTTTCTACTCCATTTAAAACTCCATTTCACTTCATTCCCTAAGTTAACTAATTCATGACTAATGAAACTTCTGATTGGCCCTCCTACAAAAAAGGTGGTCAAAGAGAGACAGAAGCAGTTAATAGAGCAGACAGTTGATTGAAAATCAGAGAAGAAAAAGGGGAAAATTTGAAATCCAATAAGCAAATTTCACAGCCAACCAACTTACAAACTTCTGCCAAGTATATACTCTGTAATAGTAATTTAGAACAATTTCTAGAACTGAAAGCAGAAATGTCTCCTTTACTTTCTTTCTATACACTCAACCTGGTTACTATCTCAAAAGCTTCCATTCCCAGAATGGTCCACCTGTTATCAAAAATCATCTTAGCTCAATCTTTCAAATTCTGTATCTACTGAATTCTTTTAGTCCCCCTTTTGGTTTATGATATTTTTCCTTTCACGGCAGTTTTTTACTTGCTGGCAAATGTGTATTGTCTCCTGATTGATTCAATTACTGTTGTCTCTTGATATTTCATGGTTGCTCCTCTTAGCAAAGAACAATTAATGAAGTAATGGGCAGTTAATAAAGCAGCTGTTTTCTAAAATACACCGTCACTTCTGTTGGAATAATTGGGCTGCATATGGAGTAAATATCTCCCCTGATCTACTCAATCTATATCTTGTGAATTTCTGTTGAAATTAGAAGCAAAATAGTTCAGAAACACTCTTTTTCTAAAGTGATATAAAAGACCTCTGGTAATATCTGCTCTCCTGCAAGCTAAAGGAACCTCCGTTTGTAAAACTTCTTGACAGTAATCAAGCTACTTGATGTACACCAGCTTCAGTTTGGCCTAGAAAATTGTAGGTTCACCAAGATGATTTCTTTATAAATGAGGTCAAGAAGCCCTCAAAGACCAAACACTCATTCTTCAACACTGTTGCTAATCCTATACACAGAAGAAGTGTCTTAATGCAATTGGAAATGAAAGGCGGGCAGGTGCAATACAAAACATACAGCACGAGCCACCTTCTGGTCCTTTTGCTATTACAGGATGAGTTTCTTGTTGCATACCATCTGCCATCTGTATGAACAAATATAATTGCACCCATAGATGTAATTCAACAATGACAAAATAATCTATAATAGAAGATGTATGCCAATATAAACATGTTAAACTTTGTAATGGATTGGCTTTAGGTTTTTCCCCAGAAATTATACCTAGTAAGGCGCATGATTTTTCCAGACATTCAAGTGGTTTCATTTCTTTTCTTTCCAAGCTGCTTATTTACTTTGTAATATATTAAATAATTCCAAGGGAAGTTAATTTGCTGCCTCATTTAATTCATAAAGCTAATTCATATAAATGGGGTTCAGACTTCATTCACTCATCAAAGTTAACACCTACACTGAAAAGTGAAATGAAAACAATAATCTTATTAGTACTTTTTTTCCCAGATGACTCATTGTGCTGTGGATTCCCCCTTCATTTTTCTAAAGTATCATGAGAACACTGAAAGTCTAACAGATTTTTTTCTTTTTTTTTTAAGTATACAACAATATTTTGCAACATCCGTAAATGTCCACTCGGATTTGTTTCTGAATTAGAGGGGTATACTTGTTTAGTGCTTTCTTTATCACAGTTTAGTTTCTTTTCTCTAGAGTTCAGTCAAGTTTTTGTGATGATAAAAGTATTAAATACTTAGGAAAAATAAGTACTTAATATGCCAAAAAGCTAGTGTTCCTTTTAACTTGCACTAGCAGAAGAAGACCATAAAATTGCATTTCCTTCTCCTCCAAGTTTCAGACTATTTTGATGTATTCATCTACTTGATGAACTCCTATGATTCTTTCATTTATGTGATTTACTTGTCATTTCTCAGTCAGTTAAAAATTCCTTTTGGCTATTCTACGATGACATCACTACTAATGTGAGTTTATGATATGCTATTTTCCAGCCTCAGTAATATTTTATTCGAGTGTTTTCACTGCTTAGAACCAGGTATCCAGGGTGTGTACAACAGGAACACATTTTTTCACGAGATTTTTGCATTACCAGAGAACCTACCTCCTCCAACAAGAAATTTAGGGACTGTATGAGTCTCTTGTATATCTTAGAAGTAGAGATGTGAATGAGGCTTGCAAGGTTATCTAACAGTTGAGTAATTTGGGATTCTTCTTATGGTTCTTGGTATAGCCATACACTGTAAGTTTATTGTTTGTGGCAGGATTCAGAAGAAAGTTTTCTACTTACAGTATAGTAGTAAAAGGAAAAGAAAGAAAAGAAAAAAAGAAAAAAAACCAACAAATTTACAAACAAACAAACAATCAAACAAAAAAACAGAGTGTACTGTAAGTATAAGGCACTAACAAAAGTCTTAAGTCTGATACTGCCTTAACTAGGAAATGTTATGGAGCTGTTCAAAGCTGTGACCTCAAGCTTTCATTTGGTATATACAGAAATAATCTACAGCTTTGTGGGTTCTTAAGAAGAGCAAAGTGCTGAGAGCGAAGTATCTGATAAATCAGGATAATGCAGTTTTAAGTTCTGGTATCTCATTACCTGTCATGGCTCTTAGATTCAAGCCAAGCCTGGGGAGCTAGATGATATCAGATCTCAAAACTAATCCTGTTTGCCTGTCTTCATTCTGTAACAGTAAGTGCTGCTTTTTGCTGCTGCTATTAAAGTAAGCAAATTAAATGGATTTTTCCTTTCTGCCACTGATAAGAAGGGGCCTGGGGTATGTACTAGGGGGTGCACTTATTCCTCATCTTTTATAGAAACTATGGGGAAAAGTATGTTCCTTCTCTATTAGCATACTAACAATATAACTTGGGGAGCAACAGTTTATTTTCAGTCTGTCTTCTTGTGAGCGAAACAGTGGAACCAAGTGACTGTGTGTCCTTCGTGCCTCTGAAAATCCTCAGCCGAGTTGCTTTCAGACCAAAAGTTATGTATTCCATTTTTGTTACCTCTGTCAACACTACTAGTATCGTTCAATCACTTATTTTGGAAGATCTTCTGCCACCAAGATGAATGCTGTGTTGATTCATTGCCCTGTCTCAGATCTACATGGAGAAAGTACTCAAATATGTCAACTTGTTTTTCTTCTGCTATCTTTTCATTTCTTTTATTTCTTTCCTTATTTGTAGAGACATGGCTTTTCTATAATTTTTATTTAATTACAGTCAAAGTATTCAACATTTCTACAGTAACTGTTAATTAACAAATCTCATACTACTTCACAGATTAAAGCTCCATTTAAAGTTCTACAGACTGGTCTTTTCCACTCTCTTTCACTTTTTTTCTTATAAGTGTGAAAAAATCTCCCTTTCCCATAAACCCATTTGTCTGGGTAAACTCAAATACCAGACTGATTTAATTCACAGCCCTACATAATTTGTATTAGCATTCATTCATACTGGAGGCCTACCATATCAAAATATTGCATCATTAGAAGTGAAAATGGAATTACATTAAAATAGTAATAGCAAAGCATCCATTCTTTTGAACATTGAGACTCCGGAAACAAAAATAAACCTTAAACCCATTCTTTTTTGTCCAGAATGAGTTTTATAGGATCTGCAGCTGTATTAGTTTCCCCTATTGCCTACAAATGCGATTACATCTGAGTCAGAAGTGCTATGCTTCAAGAAAATAGGATATTTTAAACTCTCTTCTGAAAACTACACCCAAAGTATAAAATATTAGAAACAGTAAGGTATAACTACATATACCTTAAAAATGTTCTCAGGCTAACAGCTTCCTCTTATAAAAATTCAGTTTTCTGGTAGCCCACTGGATTTTTGCAGAATTTTCTTTCATTATTTCACCACTGGCGATTTCAGTGCCAGTGTCATGAGTGACTGGTTTTCTGAATCTGAAATTTGATGTTTTTGATGTCAGTGTACTTTCAATCAACCTTGAAGAGCTGAGGAGCTGTGTCACTACTAAATGAAATTACAGAGCTACACAATGTGACAAATGGTTCCAATTGCACTATTATGACTATAACACTACACATTTTCCTTAGAAACAAAATACAGAGAAAATGGAACCTAAATTCTTCAATAGAAAATTCTCAAAGAGAAGTACCTAAAAGGGCAAAAAGTGATTTCTTATTAAGACCTTATTAAGATCTTAATCTTATTAAGATCTCATCTTATTAAGAAAAAAATAATGATAAATAAAATTGCTGTTTTCATGAATGAACCATTTTGATATTCTAAATTACTTAAGTCAAACATTCTGGCTTGGATAACTGCTGAGAGGACAAGATAGAGAATTTAGTACCAACTTTAAAGGAAAATATGCCTTCCTTCTAGGATTTCCATATACTCTGGCATATCTCACCTGTTTTAAATGGCTACAGCTGAGGCAGTTTGGCCAAAGGAAAGAGGAAATCATTTTTATGTTATATTTAATCAGACCATTATAAAAACATTGCTTTAGAATAAAATGATTCACACTGTCACACGGTCTTGTTTTAATCACTGTCTACAAATATATCCTTGGATTATTTTTTCAGAGAAACGTAAAGATAGATCTGATCTACACTCTGCTGAAATTATGCCTAAAATAGAACACTTTTTTTCTCTGTAAAAACAAGGCAGGAAAAATTCTTACTGGGAGAAGTAAGACTAGTCTGCTGGGTAGCAGAAGAGATTAGCTCAAGTCTGTTGCAGTAAATTTCAACTCATTTATGCAAAGCATAATAGATATAGAAAAGAAACAGAAAGAATCTAATTACAGAAAACTTCCGTGGCTGCTGGTTAGGACATCTGTGTAGAGGTGTGCACAAGAATTTCTGTTTGAAGTTTTGGTTGATATTAAAAATTTAATGACTGCAAACATCCATTTAAATAAACTTACAGTTTTATCAGTAGACATACAGGAAAGTTGTAAATTTAGGGCATCCTATTTGGTGAATTCATTTGACTGTAAACATCTGATGCGCCTGCTCAGAATCAGTTCCAGTTTCCATTGATGGATGTATGAGATTTTAAGGAGAGCTTCTTCACTTCAGCAGAACTGGCTTCCTTAATATTTTCAAAGGCAGAATAAATTCACACTTCTCTGAATGCCACTTGACTGCAACTAAAAATGTTAACAGCTTGAGAGAGTGCTAATTAGAGAATCATAAAATTTATTGGTCTTCTTTGACACTAACTTAACCAGGAGATGAAACTCAAGCTGTTATGAAAAGCTGAGAGCTGTACTTCCATCTTAATGCCTGAGCAAGGAATCTTAAATATCTGAAATCAGTTTTAGTTCACATGATTAAAAGACACTTTTTGTTAAGTGTCTTTTTATCATATGTTTGTTTATTTCCAGGCTTCAGTGTCACTTATCACTGGCAGCCCTTTTAGGTTTGTACTGGAAAGATTCATGATAGCATTTTTCTCCTTCTGCTTTTCTCAGTGCAGGGCACATACACCTGCAAGCATGTACCTGCAACCTGACTAATAAAATTAATACATGACATGCATAATAATAGACATAAGTTTTCACATAAATATCTACAGAAATGGGACCTAAATAATTATCTCCAGGCTTTGGTAACTGAATACATACACAAAGAGAAACAAAACCTGCCATGTTTGAATACACAGTTTATTCAGAGATCTGTTTTGTGTCTCCCTCTACAGTGCCTTGAAGGAAGGATTAAATATAGAACTTTCTCACAGCGAGAATGGATTGAACCCTGAATCAAGAGGTAAATGATTAAATCACAGGTATCAAGACAGAAGTGTGTATCATATATGATTGATAGAATTAGGTAAGATCTCACAAGGATCTCAGGGAAGAGATTTTGTACACTTTCATTTCTGTCATTTTGGTCTGTACATAAGCTTTCCCTCCAGAGGCCTTCATGGATATCTATGTCTTTTCAGTGGTCTTTATAGAAATACATACTAATATATGCTATTTTACATATAGTAAACTTGCACACATGGTATGGGCACTCCTGCAGTTACTAGCTGTTCTCCCACACACATTAGATTCCCTGTTAGATGAACTGATACTTCACAGCCCTGATCCAAGACACAGCAGCAAGGAAATCTGTGAAATCTGAATTGGAAAATAGTCTTTTCATGTCATACTTTAGAAACAGTTTCGAATATCAGTCTTAGTCTTGCATAATTTACATAACAAATCTAAAGTACACAGCACCCACTGCTGTCCTATTTGAGCACTCCTGAGAGAGATGGAAGTCGACCCTCCTTGTACATTCAGAAAAACCCAGTGAGTTCCTTAAAAATTGTCTGTTATTGGATTAAAGCAACGAGCAAGAGGAAAATAAATAAATAAAAAATGTGAGACTGATGTTTTTAACTGAAAAAAATACAATATGATTTTCATTCTGCAGTGCGGTACACAAGGCCTACTCCGAAAGTAATACCTCCTACTTTATTACTCTGGTTCACAACTTCATACATGTTTGTTGGTTGCATGACAGTAGAGGTTGAACCTTCCCACCATTGTGTTGTTACATGTTGGTGCCATAGGACAGATGGCACAGAGGGACAGTCTGACAGAATGGTGTCTGGCATGGAAGTCTGCAGGAATCAAAGACGTGAAATTTAATTCTTCCTTGCAGAAAAATTTGGACCCGCTGACATTCACTGATATTTGTTGATTGCTTGGGATGACCAAACAGTGGATGTGAGTACAGTAAGATAGTAGGTGGTATATTTCAGTGGGGGTGCTACTGAGGTAAAAGGCAAGCTTTGATCTGGAAGGCCATGCAGATTTTTCTGAGCACAGTATGCAGGCCATTATTCATGGCTGGCTATGTTTTCTAGCTGATGTGGTAACTATGTTGTTTTTCAGCTGAGAATTTGTTCTATCAAGCGGTGTTACAGTGCTCTTTGTATCTATTGTATCTTACATGGAAATAAATAGAAAACATTATGTAGATTTTCAATAAACATTGCCTGTGACAAGATGGAATGCTAAATGTTTTTGGAATATTTGGGATTTTCCACATGAATAATTCAAATTGCATTCAACCATACAGAGAATTTCCCTAAAGTAATTAGAATGTTCAGAAGAAATTTTAAACATTTCCATTAATACAGCTAACACACTAATAATTTGTTTATTTTTGATATACATGCATTCAAAGTGTCAGAGACAACTGAGGATTGTTTTAAACGTCAAATTGATTAATTATTTTTAACTAATTTATTATTAATGATTTAATACCCAGAAGGAATAGTACATGCCTAGAGGGGTTGTATTCATACCACACATAAGTACTAAGACATTTACATTTTCAGTTTCATGAATGGATCATCAAGTCCAACTCCTGGCCTCACAAAGGGTGACCCAAAATCCAAACCCTATATGGAGAGTGTCGAACTCCAGCACTTGGGGCCATGCACAGCCTGTTCCGTGCCCTCTGGTGCAGACCCCCAGCAGCCCCTCCCCTGACACAACTCCATGCTGTTCCCTTGGGCCCCGTTGCTGTGACAGAGAGCTCAGCACTGCCTTTTTGCTCCCTGTGAGGAGACAGGCCTCCCCTCAGCCTCCTCCTTGGGCTGAACAAACCAAGGGACCCCACTCCTCATATGTCTTTGCCCTCTAGAACCTTCACTATCTTCGTAGCGCTCCTTTGTGAGTTCTCTAATAGTTTTATCTCCATTTTATACTATGGTCCCCGAGCCTGCATGTGTTGCTGGAGGTGAAGTCATCCAGCTCCAAGCAGATAATTTTAGATGAAGATTAGACTTTAAGATTAGTTGTCTTGAATCTTGAACACACAGAAATTGCATAAGTTGAACCTTACAAAATGGTTAAATCGGGAGCTACTGGGAAGTGGTCTATGGCTGGCTATACTAGATAAAGTGTGAAATTGGCCAAATGTGAAGTGCTTCAAATACATAAGCCAACAAAAAGAATCTTCTTTGGCTCCTTCAGCTATGGCAGCTACACTATCTCCTGAACAAGATACTATATTGAAGTCATTCTGTATTTACTGATTTAAATGTTTTTGTGGATATTTTTTTCTGTATCAATATAATTCAATTCTATGCATATACATGTTATTATGTACTAAATATATTATGAAAAACTATACCAAATGAAATGATATTGTAGAATCATAGAATCATAGAGTGATAGAATAGTTTGGGTTGGCAGAGACCTTTAAGATCATCTAGATCCAACCTCCCTGCTGTGGGTAGGGGCACCCCCCTCTACCCCAGGTTGCTCAAAGCCCCATCCAGCCTAGTCTTGAATGCCTCCAGAGTGGGAGCAACTGCAACTTCACTGGGGAACATGTTCCAGTGTCTCACCACACTCACAGTAAAGAATATCTTCCTGATATCTAGACTAAATCTACCCTCTTCCAGTTTAAAACCATTTCCCCTCATTCTGTTGCTACCTTCCCTTATAAAAAGTTCATCCCCAGATGAATATGTGTATATAATATTATAATTATGCATACACATATTGCCTAAGGTGAAAATATACACACACAAATTAGGAAAAAGAAATTATTTCTATAATCTTTCCATCTTCTGAATGGATTTGTGAGCATTAAAATGCATACACTATGTTAGAAAAGAATGAATGCTTACTGCAGAAAGGAACAGGCGCATTAATATTATTGTATGTTCCAGGAATCATGTGTGAATGAATTATTAGCATACACACTTGAAACAGGGAAGTAGTGCATGTGGCTTTTTTTCTTCAATTTCTTGTTTATGTCTGATCTCAGAAGCATTCTTATCCTCCTGTTCCCAGTTGCGAAAAACATCAGAAACATTTGCTCTTTAGCTGTGAGAATATTTTGCTAGAAGATGGGAACCAAACCTAAATTTCTTGTTTTTTAAAACTTATGTATCAGTCTGTAGAGAATAAAGTTATTGTTTTTAACATTGCTGTATTTTTTTTTTTACCAAAGAAAATATTTCCTGCATCTTTGGAAAAAATATTTCCCCCATCAGTGCAGGCAAGTGATTAGACAACATTACGTTCATTTTCAATTACTTAAACAGATATGTTTTTCCAACTATGGAAAACAGTTCTGTAGTAGAACCAATTATCTAATTTCTCTCCTACATCAGTTCTTCGTGCTATATGATTGTTGTCACAGAAATGCATTTTCTTACAAAATATTTGTTATCTGGAGCACTGGTAATGTAATCTTCTGTTTAATCTTGTAATTATGAGATTCCCGAAGCAGTCCACATAATTCCTTACTCTAGACATGTAAACAGCCTTCTAGAATGTACAGTTTCACTCACTTCCAGCAGTACAAGAGAGCTGCAGCATCATCTGGCTTTGTGTGCATTAAACTGAGAGAGATTTTTCTCTCCAAGTTTCTTCAAACTCTTCAAAAGACATCTGTGATTTGTGTAGATACTGAAGTAGGAAAGGTATCATGACTTTGTGTGCAGCCCTGGGCACAAAAAGAGTGATATGGGATTCAGGTCATAATCAAAGCTCATGACTGGAGTAGCAGAGAAAAAGGAGCCATCAGAATAATAAATAAGACCAAACACCATTAGATGTTTCCCTTTTAATGATAATAAAATAAGACATACACACAAGCACGGGCAAACGTATGCACACAGAGGATGCCAGAGTAATTAATTTTGCCTGCCTTGTTCTGAAACAGGTGCCAGAGCATCTGTTAGATTTATTTTGATCTAATGTACAATAAAAGGATGTCCCCTTTTATGCTTCCAATCGTGGAAAGCTACAACAAGCTTTTAAAAACTCCTAGGCAAGTTACAAAGAGGTCTTACATTTATGTGTATGTTTGGAAATTTTCTGTGTTACATGTGTATATATTAGGTCCGTTGCAGTCCATATAATCAGTGTTTTGGTAACTCCTGGTTATTGAAATATATTAGTCACAATGATACCACTCTTAAATTACCAAAACTCTTATACAGAGAATTGTCATGTAACACTGTAAACAATGTCCTTTCTAGACTGGCGCACTATTCACTCTCCTGTATTTTCAGCCCACTAATGGAAAACATTGCTCCTTGCTGCTTCTACCCTAGTGTTCCATCTTTGAGGAATGCCTTCTCATAGTACTTTAGTAACTACTTTGAAACTGTAACAAAGTGAACAGAGATGCAGTATGCTAATTTTATAGTAAAAACGGATATTCAGTATAAATATAGGATGGATATTTAAGAAGAAATCAAGTTCATTATGAAAAGAACACTAAAGATTTTTTGAAAATAAATGACTATAGAATAATTTTTGTTGTTTAAAGAAAAGATCCTTGGAATCTGGGCTCCTTACTACAAGTAAGATATTGAGGATGCTGAGTGTGTCCAGAGAAACAACGAAGCTGATAAGGGTCTGGAGCACAAGACTCATGAGGAGCAGCTGAAGGAACTGGAGTTGTTTAGTATGGAATCCTGGAATAGGTTTGAGTTGGAAAGGACCTTTAAGATGAGTTAATTCCAACCCCTCTCCCATAGGCCGGGACTTCTCCCACTATAACATGTTTCTCAAAACCCCGTCCAGCCTGGTCTTGAACACCACCAGAGTGGGAGCATCCACAAACTTGCTGGGCAAAATATTCCAGTGCCTCACCACCATCACAGTAAAGAATTTCTTCCTAATATCTAGTCTAAATCTACCCTTTTCCAATTTGAAGCCATTTCCCCTCATCCTGTTGCAACATGCCCTCCTAAAAACTCCCTCCCAAACTTTCCTCTTTTATTTACTGGAATGCCACTATTACGTCTCCTTGGAGCCTTCTATTCTCCAGAATGAAGAGCCCCAGCTCTCTCAGCCTGTCCTCATAGGCAAGGTGCTCCAACATTCTGGTCATCTTTACGGCCCTCCTCTTGATGTGCTTCAACAACTCTATGTATTTTTTTTTCTGGGGGGCTCCAGAACTAGACACAGAACTCAAGATGGGTTCTCACAAGGGCAGAATCACCTCCCTCGACCTGCTGGTCAATGCAGCTCAGGGTACGGTTGATCATCTGGGCTGCAAGCGCACATTGCCAACACATGCTGAATCCTTCATCAACTGACATCCACAAATCCTTCTCCCCAGCAGTATGGAGAACAAGCAATTTGAGGGAGATCTTATCACTCTCTACAACTACCTGAAAGGAGATTGCAGTAACGTGGTTGTCAACCTCTCCTCCCAGGTAACTCACAGTAGGACAGAAGGGAATAGCCTTGAGCTGAGCGAGAGGAGGTTCAAGTTGGATATTAGGAAAAAACTGTTCTCAGAAGGAGTGTTAATGTACTGTGACAGGCTGCCCAAGGGGGTAGTGGTCCCTGGAGGTTTTCAAGGAAAAGGTAGATGTTTCATGGAGTGACATGGGCTAGTGCTTTCGGAGGCATGGATGATGGTTGGACTAGATTCATAGATTCATAGATACATTAGGTTGGAAAGGACCTACAAGATCATCTAGTCCAACCATCCTCCCATCACCATCCCTACCCACTAAGCTACTAAACTAAATCCCTTAGCACCGCAATGATCTTGATGATCTAGATGATCTTGTTCTTTCCAACCTTAATGATTCTATGACTCTATGATCTTTAGGACTACATCTCTAATTTCTGTATCAGATGAGATTAGGCAAATGATCTTTTTGTATGGTAACAGTGTAAGTACTAAGCAATATATCTGTTGTCCTTAAAAAGCTAATAGACAGGAAAGAAAAGCAAGGAAACAAAAAAAATCCTAGCAAACGAACCAAAAAGAAAACAAAGCAAGGAAATGCACAACTCTAAAAAAGACTTAAATTCTCGTACCTTGTTCCAAAACATACTACTTTTTGCAATATGCAAGCCAAAAAATTCACTCTCTGCAAACTACTCAGCTACATAGTCACGAAGTATGAAAATATTCGTAAGGGTTAACTAAACTAGGTTATTCTGTGACCTGTACATGTTCAGAATTGTAGCTGCACACATGTAAAGTTTGACAGAGGTCATTCAAGTTCTTTGTGGAAAAAGAGTACACAAAAGCCAAGCCAACAAGATCAAGAAATCTGATATTTGCAACTATGGACTATGGAGAAAATACTTTAGAGAAGTTCAAATCTGACTAACGTCTAAATATGAGCTCACATTTACTGTTTTAGTTATCTAAATCCTTGTTTTCTCAATCCTGGTTTCACCTGTCTATATTTTTAGATCTCTGGATAAATCCTTGGCAATTCTATATCAATTTTCAAAACACTGTCCATTCATTATGAAAGAAAGAAAATAGAAAAATTAATTGTAAGCAATTAAAGTCCAATACATCTTTCAATTACAGTCTTTGGGGAGAATATAAGTAATTTCAATTCTTTCACTTTAATATATATCATATTTCCAAAACCAGAGAGCTGTGAATATTTTAGTTTTTTAATTCTTTTGGTAGTGGTTCATTTTTTGTAATTTTTTCATTGTAGTTTTTAATAATGATATTTAAAATAGTATAAGGAGGAGAGACATCCTAATATGCAGTATAATATTTCCTATAGATGTGTCAACTCCCACAGCAAAAGAACAGTAAGGGAGCCAGAACAGCTAGGACCATTGTGCTGTAATAGATGTCAGCACTCAAGTTCTAGTAGCTTATCAAGGTTTAAAAAAATTGCTAAAATCCCTGAGGTGCAGAAACACTGTACTTGCCTGTGCACACATATCAGCTAGAATATGATCCTTCCAGCCTTTCACACACTTCAAGGGTGAACTCCATCTGGCTATTCCCAGTTGCTGATCCCTGACATTTCAGTGATGGGTCACCAGTTCAACTGTTTGCTTAACTGCAGTTAGTTTTGAATGCTTTGAAAGCAGAGTTTAGCTTTCATTGCCATTTTCAGCAAGGTCAGTTTTCTCAAATGTTGATTTTTAACTCATCTAAATAGATAAATGTCTGGCTTCAAGGTAATTGGTACCTGATTCATAGTTCTATACAAAGCCATTCCCTTGAAAAGAACTGTAGGAAACAGGAACATCAAGGATAATTGCTTTGCAATGGGCTTCAACTCTCAGCTCCACTCTTTTACAAGATTCAGAAGTAAAGATTAAGCCCCAAGGATATAGGAAGGAAAAGTCACTGCCTAGCAGTCAAATAGCAGAAGCCTGCTTCTCCTGCTCTTACCCACACTTAAAGAGTAACCTCTGACATGTATGTGAGTTCTGTACTATGAGCATATAGATCAAAAGCTGTCCCTGTGTAGAGCTGGTGAAGGATCAAGATTTAATTCATTTTTAGGCTTTTTTTGAAATTGAAGATGGCAGGAGTAAAACAGTGATACTGGAAATACAGCTGCTTTGTATATATTTACTATAGCAGTAATTACTGTTCTTCCAGAAGGATGATTTTGGTCAAGTTATTAATTTAATTAAGTATCATATAGCAACTATAACTAGTCAGTAATCACAGTATATTTTCCTTCAAACTTATCCTACTAATTTGAGGTAAACATCACTATTATTGGCTATTATTATTATTAAGTGCTCACTATTCTTGTTATTGGCAAGTGCTCATTTTTGGTGCATAACACAGTAGAATTATCATTCTCTAACTTGCTTCTTATTTGTGCAAGCCTATATGAGGGAAATCTTTCTGTGATTAACTAGTTTTCTCCAGTCCTAAAAGCAGCCTAAACTGTACTTTTCACTGCTTTAACCCATCAGGAATGAAGCGGAATACCTTTACTGCAATTATATCACAGGGACAAATGACATTAGAAAAGCATATTGTAAGACAGGTCACTGATACGGACATGTAATATGGGCAATCTATTAAACTGACAGTTATATTAGACCCGTATCAGCAGTGCTTAATGTTGAGCTTTTGTCTGAGCTGTTTCTTCCACAAGAAGAAAAGTATGACAATATATGCAAGTAGTATTTTTAATTCACATTATATTTCCAATGATCTTAGTTTATCTTCCACTCTGTCCATATTTCAAAATGCTGACCAAGTTTAACCATGATTGGTAATCAATAAAATATTAATAAGTAGTTTGCTTTAAAAACATACCTGGGAAGACTGGGATTTTGGTTTTTTGTTTGTTTGTTTTTTGGGGGGAAGCATACATATGCTGAAAACATAAACAAGTGTGTATCTATACTGGCAGAAACTTTTGATGCATTCAGATTAAACATTCACACACAGAAATATATTACAGCAAAATAAAACAGAATACTTATTCAATTTATTGCATTCATGACTAACAAGGTAATACACCAAAATCTGAATCTGAATATTAAAAATAGATGAGTAAATAAAACCCCTAAAATAAAGAATTTCTGCATGCAATGCACTGACTGACATTCAGTCTGCACAATTTAACAGAAAAATTGTAGTAGGATTATTGGATAGAAGCTTTCCAGTCTAAAAACCTAACTACAAAACAAATGACTTGCATGCTGTGCTTACATTCAGGTAATAGACAGAAACTGCTGCTCGCTCAGGGGTTCCCACTCCAACTGATTGCAAAGCTAGCTGGTGGTCATGACTCTCTTCCAATTGTGTAGCGTCTGGTTTGTTCATTTTCCTACTGAAATGATTTTTCTGACATGTTCAAATAAACACTGTTTGCTCTTTGCCCACTCGCTGTTAAGAAGCCCAACCTTATTTTTCCCTCCTGAAGGTGCATACATATGCCAGCTGCAAAAACTCCTGGGCTACTGCTGATTTAAGGGTTGACACCAAATGGGTTGATAAGACAGAATATCAACTCCCTTCGTAACTGCTTAAAGCCTGACCAAGGTGAAGGGCTAAATGTTTTCAAAAATGCTTTAGATATGCACTGAGACACTATACTACAAATTCTGCAATAAACACTGATGTACTGAAGTACTGATAATCTAAACCTGGTAACGATATCTTCCCTAGCAGCTCTCACAGTCAATAAGGAGAATCTGAGTGTTGCACCCAGAGCACCTCACAGTCATCTCCAGTACTCTGTTAACGTTATTTCTTCCTGAATATGAATATTCTGTTAATTGTTGCATTATTTCATGATATGTCCATATAGATAGATTATAGCATTTAAGTTTAATGAAAATTGTTAAGAAAATAAGATTCTTTTAATGAAAAAAATTAATAGTGTGTTTTCATCCTCACTCAGGCAACATCAGTGATGTTCAACTAACCAAATTATTATGTGAGAACTACATCTTTTAACACTTAATTGCGACAGCCACTTTATTATTTGGCATTGAAACTTGAAGATTTCATTCCAACAATAAGGGCTGCTGTAATTTTCTAGCAGGTACAACACCTATGAAATTGAATGTTCTGAGTATAACAATGCAGTGGCAGATTTTGGTCTTAGTGGATAATTTTGAATTTCTGGATCCTTTGCAATTTTGTACGCTCAGAAATTAGACAGTTAAGCTTTGACTAGCCAGCTGGTTGTCCTGAGTTGCTGAACTATACGTCTTAAAAAGGGAAACTGTAAGCTCATAGTGAGCTATGGAGTTGTAGGCCAACAGAGCCATCCTAGTGGGAGAAAGAAAGCAATATTAATTTTGGAAATTACTCTATTCCTACAACAAAACTAATCTCAAGAGAGCTGCCAGAACAATCAAAACTACATTCATGCTGTCAGGGAGTTAGGATGGATTTAAGTAATCCTGAACTCCTCTGCAGCAGTTCACACAAAGTGTTACAAAGACAGAATTCAGAGCATAGCTGCGCAATAATGAATGTCATGAAAAAAATACACAGATCTACAGGGAAAAAAAAAGAAAAAAGGAAAGAAAAAGAAAAAAGAAATAAGAGAACTAGAGAGATTATTATGAGACAAACATGACTAGAGAAGACATAACAGCTTTATGCAAGTGATTATATTTATGAAAAGAGGCCAGCACTCAATTATTTATATTAACAAAAGTAAGAAATGAATGAGAAATACCGCATAGAAGAGTTTGGAAAGGAATATTGTTTAAAAAAGTAACTCTAAAAAGAAGACTCCAATGATAACTAAGATTATTCTCAGGATTCACTTATCAGGAGTGTTCTTTTCACATAAAGGAGAGTTAAAAACCATCCTGGCATTGCAGAAAGAGATTTTATTGGAAGGCCAACTATATCCTGGGCTGCACTGAAAAAGGGGTGGCCACCAGGGAGTGGGAGGTGATTGCCACCCTCTACTCAGCTTTTGTGAGGCCTCATCTGAAGTACTGCATCCAGGACTGGGGCCCCCAGCAAAAGAAAGACACAGAGCTCTTGGAACAGGTCCAGGGACGCTAAGATGCTCAGAGGGCTGGACCATCTCTCTGGGCTTGTTTAGCTTGGAGAACAGAAAGTTGCAGGGAGACCTCATTGTGGCCTTCCAATACTTGAAGGGAACATATAAACAGGAGGTGGAATGACTGCTTACGTGGGTTGATAGTGAAAAGACAAGGGGAAATGGTTTTAAACTAAGGCAGAGAAGATTTAAGTTAGATGTTAGGAGGAGGTTTTACACTCAGAGGGTGGTGATGCACTGGGACAGGTTGCCCAGGGTGGTTGTGGATGCCCCATCCCTGAAGGCATTCACGGCAAGTCTAGGTGTGGCTCTGGGCAGCCTGGTCTAGTGGTTGGTGACTCTGCCCATGGCAGTGGATTGCAACTAGAGTATCTCCAAGGTCCTTTTTAACCCAGGCTGTTCTATGATTCAATGATTACAGTGATTTCTTTCGGACATAATAAATGGAATGTTAAATTCAGGTTTCTCCTAAAAAAATAATTGCAATATCATCAAATGTAATGATCTACAGTGTAGTGAAAAAAAAGTCAGCTGATTTGTAAAGCTGTCTGGAAGACCAGAATTATAAAAAGAAGCAGGAGGAAAGTGAAAATTGTGAGATTTGGTCTTCCTTTATAGGTAACAAGAAAGGACTGTTAAAATATTCCTGGATAAGTAGAACTGTCATGTTCTACTATAAAAATAAAGGGGGAAAATACCTGAAACTATCCTCTGAGGATCCTCTGGACCTGGCTCTCTGCTGGGCTGAAAAGGCTATTTTCTGGTAAGCCAATTACGTATGCTCAATAAATCATCATACTCTTTCAAAGACACCTACCAGCTACATGGGGTAAAAACTTGTAGTTTATCTGATCTAAATGATTCAGTAGTGACCATGTGCCCTTTTAAAATGTTATAATATCTAGATTTACTTAGAGTAAATTTTAACCATATAAATAAGTGAATAACTACCCCATATCTCAGCAAAAACATGCATCATGATATCTCCAGGCAAACATCTTTCATGGAATATCATGCAGTGCAATATAAGCAAGACTTTTCATCGAAAACTGAACCTTAAGAATTACACTTTGTATTGGAAAGCATTTGAAATGTTAAATTTTTATTGATGAGTATACTTTATGACGCCAACCACACTTTTTCTAAAATCTTACTTGTCAAAAGTGTTCAAATATGATACTCTTGTATTAGTTCTTCATTTTACCTTACATGACCTTCAATAAGTTTCATTCAGGAACTGTATCAGTTTTTAATATGAATAACAGTTTGGGAAGCATACTCAACTCATTACAAATACTGCAATAAAGAAATGAATATGTTTGAATCTATTATGTGTTTCTGCTGGTGATTTCAACAAATGGTAGTATTTGTCTTAGGAACTCTGAAAGCCTGTACTAAAAGTTTCATAAAACAGTCTAACAGACAGTTATAAATAAACTGAATAACTATCAGCTGCTGAAATTTGGTGGAACTATAAAAAATTCATTCAATTTCTAGACTTATCTTTGCTCTTCATAGGCAATGACCTATGTAAAAACTGAACACCAGAAAACATAGCAACCTATAAAATGATGATGTTGTCAGTATTAACTAACTGAGAAAATAAAAGCTCTTTCAAAAGAAGAATATTTTTCAAAATGGGGTATGTAACTTATACCTGTCTTGAAGACATCTGTCACAATCCTAAAGAGAGAAGAAGAAGAATGTACAGTTTTGACAATACTCGAAACAGAATACAAAAAATGTGTAACAAAGTCTCAGAGTTGTCCAGAGCACAATTGTAATATTCTCTACAGTATACTTATTGCATATTATGAAAGTTATGGATCATGAAATTTTTCCCAATTTGGGAAATCAAAAAGCAACTACTAGCATTCAACCTAACATCTTTATAATGATAGAAGTTACAAAAATTTCTCTATCCAGGTCTTCATCTTTTATTTCTCATGTTTCTGGAGCTACTGCTCAGCAGAGTCAAGAATCCTGAGGAGTACAAAGGTCTTGTACAAAAAAAAAAAAAAAAAATGTCAAAACTCTAAGTAGGCAACCCATGTTAAGCAAGAACACAGATCTTCATTTCCAGTAGTCCTTCCAGTGTGGTGAGGATCAGGATGCTTAATAAATCAGAAAATTCCAACTAAGTCATTTCAAGATTAAGGCTAGTGTTGTGGCAATGATATATTTATACTCACTTTTTCCAAACTCTTCTGAGAAATTCTTTTCTATTCATAATATTAATGGATCACATTTGGTCAGATATTCAAAAATTTTAAAATGGAAAATCATGGAAAATACTTTTGCAACTGCTACAGAAGATATTAATTAAAGAAAACTATTTCAAAAGCAGGCCCAAGTTATTATCATCAAAATCTAATAGAACATATCCTTCAGAGAGCTAGAAATTTTATGCTATACAGAAATTATTTCAACTTGTCAAGTAGTTTCCTCTGGTCTTATTTTTCAGAGGAGATGGAGAACAGAGGGAATTTGTAATCATATTCTAATTTTAGAAGAATACCTAGGATTTAGAAGTAATGCCAAGTACACACAGTAGAAAAGAGATGCTACCATTACAACACCTACCTATGGAAAACCAGGTAAAGCTCGTTATTCTCTCCTTTCATGCAAGATATGCGTAATGAATATACTGCCAACCTATCTACACTATAAAGACTACACCATGAGTTTGGGTTCCTTTAATCACCTAGCAGCCACATGGGGAGAGATCATGAAGGGGTTAAAAAAACTAAAAAATTTCTGTCTCCTGGAGGATGCTAGACAACTGTGGATGAATGGGTTATTCTGCAATTTATATATTTTCAATTACAGTTTCAGTTTCTAGACCTACTTTTGCACATTACATTGTAGGATCAGAAGTGGCCAAAATGCAGGACCAGTACTTTGAGGTGCTCCAGACCTACATATTCACAGCACATTCCAGGGAGCTAAACTCGTCCAAATTCTGAACCAAAAAGTTTCTAAAGACAACCACTCCTTCTAGGTCAATCTGTTACCTGTATCATGTGCAGTCTGTTCAGATACTCACGCTGAGGTCTGGGAAGGAACAAGCCCTGTTATTATCAGATCTTTTAAACAACCAGTGCAAAGCAGAGGATGCAGCACCTAAACTGCTCTGATAACCAAGTTTGTTTCACAGTAGCATGTCTATCATCACCTCTGTGAAAGACGAGACAATGGAAGATGAATATTGAATAATTGATGCTCATCATATGAATGATTCAAAATAATTTCATGAAAATATACAAAATGCTAGAAAATAAAAGAAAAATAAATCACAAAGTAAAAACTAGGATGTTCCACAGAATAATGGAGGTCGATTCTTTCATTAAAAAGATATTTTTATTGTGCACTACTAAGTGCCCAAATCCTCCTTTGAGGGTGCGTTTGTAAACGATGGAAGATGTACAAACAAAGGTGACTGAGTAGGGGGAAGACTGCATGCATGAATAACTGTCTAAGAGGTAGAGGACATTATTTCAGCAAGACCTTTATTCTCATCCTGTGCTTGGGAGCAAGCAAAAATGACCAAGGGGATTGCTGTCTGCATTCAGTAACAATCATGACAATCTCAGCTTGAAGGCAGTGCCAAGGGAGCATTTCTTCCTGCTTAGTCCAGAGAGCTTCAGTGCACACCTTCCGAGCCCATTTCAATTTCCTGAAGCTCTCTGCAACTTCCTGCTGTGGTAGGCACCCAATGTCAATTGAGTTCTATTTTGGAAACCCCTAAGAAAGAGTAAGAGAGAAGTTGAGAATTGCTGCAGGCAATGTGAAGTATTACTGCGATCATCAAAACTATATTGTTGACTAGGTCATCCTGCTACAGAGTGAAGGCATTGTTCAGATGGAATCTTTCATGACTGAGGATTGAAAATGCTTCACGGTATTACAAGTGCCCTTATATAGGCTGTGAAGCTGTGCTTAGGTTGGTACCATCTCAGGTTCAAACTTCTTAGCTACATAAAAGTCACCCATGAAATCCAGTCTTAGTTTGGCCAGCAATGTTATAACAGACATATCTACGGCAGGAGATATTGCTCATGAATGTCACTGAACTAGAAGTTCATGTAAATTAGGCAGGATTGCTAATTTGCTTCTTCATGCATGACTACAAATCAATCCCATCCTTCATAGTGGCCTTTTCCAGAGTCTAACTATGATTTATCTATCATGAGAGATGTTTCATTCCCAATACCTGTGATCAACTGAGCAAATAAGTGGGATAATGTCCTACATGGACTGCAGAGTTCATTTGGAGCAAATATAAACTAAACTGAAACAAGATAAATGTGTCCACTTAATTGAATTGCTTATTCGTTTAAAAGAACAGAATATTTATTTGCAGACAGGACCTTTGCCTTGTTTGGTCTTAACAATACATTTCCTAAGCTCTGAATAGCAGAGTTGATTGCTGTTTCTTTTGAGCAGAAACAGTTTTCAAAGTAGACTGCATAAGTATTTGTATACATGTGTATGTACATAAAATGAGATCATCTTTGAAGAAGGAACTGAAGCATACAACTCGCAGAAATATCAAAGGAGTGGGGGGCAAAGGGACAAGGTTGAACTCTTCTCAGCAGTGTGTGGTGATAGGACGAGGGAAAATGGCCACAAACTGAGGCATAGGAAGTTCCGCACAAATATACATGGGAACGCCTTCACAGTGCAGTGATGGAGCACTGGCACAGGCTGCACAGAGAGGTGGCGGAGCCTCCTCTGGAGACGTTCAAGACCCACCTGGATGCCTACCTGTGCAACCTGGGCTAGGGAACTGCTTTGGCTGTGGGTTGGACTCGATGACCTCTAGAGGTCCCTTCCAACCCCTACAATTCTGATTCTGTGATTCTGTGTTGTTCCAATTATATTTAGTACAAATCAAGGCGTTGAAGCAGGGTGTCTGGTCACTTATAGTTATGTTCCAATCTGATTTGCTTTTTAAACAATGCAATTATTTACAGTTACTCTTTTGCCCAAAATGAAGGCAAGTGTAACAGTTGGAGTGTAAAAAAACAGCTGTAAAGTTTTCAGTTATTAAAATATACACCGAAAAAAATTACATTTAAACAATTTAGTTTGCTGTTGCTGAGGGTGGTGGTTCAGAGGCAGAGGGGCAATGACAAATAATGCACAGTGATTAACTGTGAAAACTTATGATTCAGGTGCAGGGAATTAAAAACATGCTGTAGTAACAGTTCTGCAACAAATATTTGTCCAAGCCAACCATAATGGGGTTTATTCGAATTACAGACTGAAAAGCACTAAGATTATGGGGATTCTATGCTTTCAGGTACTTATTTGCTATCATTTGTGAAGCTGTGGGATCTTTTTAGTTATTGGCCTAATTTTTCAGTTCATATTTGAGGATTTTTCATTTTCTCTATGTAATTCTTCCTTATTTTCTCTTCGGTTCATATCCAGTAATATGCTTTTTACTTGCACACCATTATCAAGGGTTTTTGAGGCACACCTGAATCTTTAGGACAATCAGATTTTCAAGTCAGAGAACTGCCAGGCATTATGTTTGGCACTGATTTTTGGGATCTTGCAGAGCTGAGAGTTATCAGTACAGCCCACCAGCTGGCACATCTATGCTTGAGCATATTGTTACCTGCATTTTTGCTTAAGCTATCTCCTTAGAGTTTTGTTCTTTGGACAAGTTCACTCATGTGTTGCATCATGTCTTCAAATAGAAGGAAGAAAGCAAAAGACATCAAATTTTAGACATCTGAAGTATAGTTACCAGTCACCCTAAGCTCCCTTTATAGTGTCTGTGAAGGTGAGTCCGCAGAGTACAATACATCTTACGCATCTGAAGTATCTAACTGGGAAATCTTGCTTCAAATTTATGATGTTTAGCAGAAAAAGTGACATCCAGAGACACTTCCAACGATGTTACTAATGTCTGTTTTTAATGAAATAGTCCACTGTCCCCTTTCCCCAGTTCCCGGAGTTCCAATTCCAGAAACAAAATGTCTGAGCAATCCATCCTCCCCAGCCTAAATCCAGTGTGAGCCCTTTAGTTAAGGGTTTCATATCTTCCACTTTAAGGATCTAATGTATCTGAAGGTGGGGAGGGGGAAGGAGACCTTATGTGCTGAAGCTGGGCTATGATACAGCCAGAAGCATCAGAAAACGTAGGTGCAGAAAAAGCAAATTGCAGCATGACTCCTATTTAAGTGCTAGGCATATAGCCCTAATCTAGCACTTAGAATATCTGAATTTTAGAAAGCTCTGATATTATTCTCTCTCTACTTGATGGTCAGTCCTTAGACAAAGCAGATGTAATAATTCTTGGAACCAATGCAAGCGTATTAAATCTGAAATATGTATCATCCGTACAGCCAATTTTCACATACCCAAAACTGCACACAGGGAACAAATGATTCTTCCTGAAAGACTGGTAAAATAATGTCCATCATTGAAAATGCTAAAGTGAACTGTGGTAAGTTCAGTTAGCTCCATGTCACACCACAATGCAGTGAAACCAACTAAGTAACCTTTCACTAATCTATTTGACAGAAACAGAAACAAGTGCATAGGTGATTCCTTTAGGTCTCAGGACAAATCAGATGGTCAGAGTCTGACCTGATCATGGCAAACTGATTTCAGTGAAGACAGAACTTCAACCTGAAGATCATCACTCCTGAATATAAAAAAAAAAATAAATACATTTTCTATAAATATTAGCACATAATTCAAACAAACAAGCCAGCAAACAAACAAAGCACATTCTTCACTTTCTGATATGGAATCATAACAAGTGAGTCTGACATAATATGAGCACCCCAGGAAGCATTTTTTCTTGCACATGATTTATTTATTTGCAAGTAAGTTCTGTAATGCTGTAAAAGATAAGCTAAAGGCTTCATCTTCACATAAAGACAGCATTGTATTCTTCCAATAGCATATGCAGAAAGTTAGTCAAGAAATAATAATATACTTCATTTGTGTTTGCCTTGCTGTAAATTAAATAGCATAATGTAAATGAAAATAGTACCAAAAGTAAGACAGCACATCTGACATTATCTGTTTGAATTGAGAAAATTTACTGATTTTCTTTTCTTTTTCTCCAACTACCCAGTAGAGCAGTAGAGCTCCAAAATAAACAGTTGCTAATTCTTCAACACAAAGCCGCAAGCCCCAAATAATGAGGAGACAGGAAAACACAGAACTTGTTGTCAGTGACTGGGGAAAAATTTATGCCACTAATATTAATCGTCTCTTCATCCAAAAATAATTCTTGCAACACTGAAAAGATTATTAACAATTCTATTTATAGCTGTACTGAGGATGTATTTTATTGCAAAATGAATTCAGAACAAATAATAATGTGATAAAGTACACAGCTTTCAGAACAGAAGTAATATCTTATGATGAGTCTTGTTCTAAATTTCATATTCTTTTTTCTTCAAATATCAAATATATCAATTTCAAACCATATATTTACTTACTTTAGTTATATTTACTTAAAGATCACATGACCACTATGTTTAAACCAAACCAGTAAAAAAGGAAAAAAGGAAGCTATGCAGAGCTTTTCTGAGTTTCTTCATCCACTCTTCTAGGCATTTCATGCTGATGTCCCACTGTGGAGTGATAAGGACTGTGTAATCAAACTACAGGAAATTCTCCCTCACAGTTTGACTGAAGGTTCAGTGTTTCATAAAAATGCCTTATTTCTCCTGCTGGTAGAATTACCCACTTGACTGACACTGAGAATATTTCACAGCAAAAGAAGGAACATTTTTCTTCCCTACTTTACTGGCAATCTTCAAACCCAGGTACCAGATTATAGTGAAATTACTCCAATTAATCTCATATTTCATGAAGTTATCATAAGTTAACATTCTCATCCTGTATCAGTTTTCAGTCCTACCATTTTGAGAATTTTACAGTAACTCATAAACATGATAACAAGCAAATGATCAAGTTAAGATCATCCTGGTAGAAGCAGTGACTGAGAGGTTGCAATCTTTCTGATAGGAGTGTGTAGAAAAGCAAAAATTTAGAAATTTATATTAAAAATTAATAAATAAAATAAATTATAAATATATAATTATACTAAAATTTAATTGAGCTAAAATTGATTTAGGATGAAATAAATTAAAACGCATTTCTTAAGATTTGGGTAAAGAAAAATCATAGAATCATAAAATGGTTTGGGTTTTAAGGGACTTTTAAGATCCTCTAACTCACTGCTGTAGGGAGGGATACTTCCCTTTAGACCATGTTGCTCGCAGCCCCACCCAGCCTGGCCTAAAACACTTTTAGGGAGGGGGCATTCACAGCCTTGCTGGGCAACCTGTTCTAGTTTCTCAACACCCTCGCAGTAAAGATTTTCTCTCTTATATGTAGTTTAAATCTACCCTCTTGCAGTTTAGAACCATTTTCCCTTATCCTGTCACTGTGTGTCCTTCTAAAAAGTCCCACCCCAGCTTTCCTTAGGCCCCCTTCAGGTAATGGAAGGTTGCTACAAGGTCCCCCCAGAGCCTTCTCTTCTCCAAGATGAAGAGCTACAGCTCTCTCAGCCTTTCCTGCTAGGAGCAGTGCTCCAGCCTTCTGATCATCTTCATGGTCCTCCTCTGGACCCATTTCAACAGCTCAGTGTCCTTGTGCTGGGGACTCCAGAACTGGACACAGTACTCCAGGTGGGGTCTCACAAGATCAGAGTAGAGGGCCAGAATCACCTCCTTTGACCTACTGGTACGCTTCTTTTGATGCAACCCAGGATGCTGGTGGTCTTCTGGGCTGCACTTCCACATTATTGTCATATTCAAAGGAGCTTCAGATGATCTTCTAATTTATGCTCGTTTTTGGCTTTATTGTATCATTAACTACCAACCGTAAAGAAGGAAATCTTTTTCACTTTTACAGCAGCAATAGGATAATTTTGAACCAACATCAAATGTTTTCTCAGTAAACCCCTGACTTGTGGGTGATGTTTGACTATATTGACCAATAGCTATCTCCCTTTAATTTAGTATTGTCGTGACGAAACTATGTTCCCTAAAGCACACCAAAGAGACATTTTTAACTTCATTTAGAAAACACTTTACTTTGAATTTCATTTTTTTAAAAGGAAACTTACCTGAATGGATAACAGGGGTCTGGAAACAGATTGAGAAAATATATGACTGTACATCATTGTCAAAAGTCTGACATTTTAACAGGTCATTAACTGTTAGTCCTTATATCCACTATTTTATATTTTCTTTTCTTTTTTTTTTCTAAATATTTGAGTGACTGCAGTTAACTGGAAATGATTTTTTTTTTTTCTCATTGGAAATCATTTTTATACACAAAATTGTAAATAGGGTTTTTGTTTTTGTTGTGGTAAAACATGATGCAGTTTACACTGGGCAGTGCATGAAATGACTGCTTTGGAAAATTATAGCCACCAGGATTTCAATAGCAGCATTAAAATTGTATTTTTACAGGCTTTTCTGTCACTTGTGGATTTGCCAATGATTTTACAGAATTTTAATCTGTCTGAAGTTTTAATCAGAAGTAGAAATACACATGCCAGTGAAACTAGATAAGTTTTATAGAAGACTTCATGAAATATTATGAAACATTATTTTGCATTTGGCATGTAGAAGTTCGTCTCTACACCTAGAAAAAATATTGGTTTCATAACAGTAAGAAAATCTCTAGCTATAAAATTTAATAGATGGGTGCTGTGAAATATTATTCTTTGGAAAATAAGACTGAGTTTTAGTAAACACTGTCAAATTATATTAATATATCTTTATGAGAGCCAGACAGGGAGCATCTCAGGCTTGATATTAAGACTATTCAAAAAGCATTTTATTAAAAAACAAAACAAACAAAAATAATACAAACATTTCTGGAGTTATAGGATGTTGTTTATATAATTCTGAAATACATGGATAAATTTTGAGTTTTAATTTCTAAAGTAATATACTCTATCTAAGTTGTTTTAATTTCTAATGCAATATAATGTATCTAAGTTTTATAAGTAGTAAATCTCTTCCTTCAGCTTTATATTAATTTCATTCAGCCAGTGGGGTTTGACACTGACTTTAAATTGACTTATTTTTTCAAGGTAAGAAATTATTTGGGAATCACATACGGCTTATTTCTGCTGCCCTTTAAATCAGTGGTAATTTTCTACTCGAACATCAGCATAAAGATCTTTGCCACTGTTGCTATGGGAATGTCATATTTCTCTCCGTTATGCTATTCCCCAATATCCACTGACTTACATTTCTCAGCAATGCGCTTGTCCTTTTTTTTTTGCATACATGGTCAGGACAACATACATACAGTGAAGAAAGGCTTACAATAACAAGCAGCATGCCAGAATGCCAAATCAGTTCAAAGAATGCAGTCATAACTATAAAAGATTCACTGAAAAGATTTACCCCTTTCTCAAGCCCAAAGAGCTCCTGAGGAGCCACGTAGAAATGAGGAAACAATAATCTGAAAGCAAATCTCCTGAACCAGTGAAAATGGAGGGCTGTCACAGAGACTTAGTGACAAAGCTGATTTCCTGTCATCCAACAGAGACTGTTCTTATGCTCATACTTTTTGCTTTTTAGTTCAGTATTTATCCTTTTAGGCTGCACAGAAAATGGAGTGTTCATACCTTGCCAATCGGTCTGAGCACATTTTCAGCTAATAAAGTTTATGGCTTATTGATATAACACTCAGAGAACTTTACAAGCATTATTGATTAGCCTTCCAAATGCACCTTGAAACATGTTAGAACTTTCCCATTAATATTAGAGCTGGTGAGATCAAAAGTTAAATGTCTCACCCTAGCTCCGGCAGTAGATCAGTGTCAGGAACAGATCTGAGCAGCTGAGTCCTGAGATCATAATGTTCTGCAAATTATTGTCATGCAATTTTGTTTCATCCATGCCATTAATTGCACTAGCCATAAAGGGCTTTGGAGACAAGTGATAAAAATAACACACAATACATTTGAGTGCAAAGACTCTAGACAGTTACAGATATAAAATGTTTTATAGTAGACAAATCAAACGTAAAATCTGCCACTTACAGTCACACTCATAGAAGTTGAGAATCCTCCTTCCTTAGTGAAGCTGCTTAGAGAGTAGCTGTTTCCATTATTTTTCCATACAACTATAATCATGTCACTGCTTTCTGTGGCTGTCTTACTCCCAGAGGCCTTCCTAACTACCTCTATATGATTTTGATGCAGTTTCTCAGACATTAATATTAATTCTTAACTTTGAACATCAAAGTCTTTAATTGCTTTCATAGTGACTACTTGATGTGTCTGAGTAAACATTTCTTACTTAAAGCTGTAGCTCCATTAGTAATGATAATTATTGTGTACTCCACATATAAATGCCTGAATTTAATAGAGTGTAAGGTATGAATAATATATTACTTCATAGACATGGAAAGTAAGAAGAAACATAGGGAGAAAATGTGAATGTAAAAGGATGAGTGGAGGAACAGCTGCTCTGAAAAATGCAACTTCTTTCTAGAGGTCAGAGTGCACATTATCTTTTTCAAATTTACCTTTTCCTTTTACATTTCTTTGGCTTGAAATCTCTCTAGCATAATTTCTGGGATGTAGCCAGGATTTTCTCTACCTCAAATGCAAGCCTAACTGAAATTCATTTCTTTATCATTTTCCATTAGAATAGCTCTATTTCTTTTATGGCTTTCCAAGCCCTGCACTGCAAACTACACAGGCGTGCAAAAGCCGTTGCTCCTTCAGTTAATACTTCCCTTCTAAAAGCACCTCCATCAGCTTTTTCCAAATTAAATTCATAGAGAGGAACCAAGAGTCATCCATGTCCTTTCTTTTTTAACTGCTTTGCACAGTGTTTGAATTGTGGGTCATATGAAGGGGAGGACCAAAACACCACTTCTGGCTCATCCTGATTGTGTCTGCCTTCCACCCTACTGCATTCTTATTCCTGAAGGTAATTTATGCAGAATTTCTCTTAACACTTAATGTAACTAATTTTATCTATCTCCAATTAATCCCAAATCCAAGGGGAAAAAATACATGTTTAAGTTACACGGAAGATATTTCATCTTAAAAGATCAAAGTGTCATTTTCAAAACCTTCTGTGTGTTAGAATACAATGCAATGGTCAAAGCTCTTTCATGGCATTGGAAAAAAACAATTTAAAATCTTGCCTCTGTTACCTCCCTATGTAATATAAACATGTGGTATACTATCTAATTCTTCTTTGAATCTTGGAATACAAAAAAATGTATAACGATCAGCCTCATGAAGAAGTATGTGAAATACTGTTTTTCATCCTAGTATTTAGGTTATTTTCCTTGTTGTTAATTTAGCAATAACAGAAATATGAGACTTTAGCAGCTAAAACTTGGAGGATTAGACATGTCTATTTGTGAGTCAAGTGCGTAAATCTGTTCCCTTTATCCTTTATTCAAGAGATATTATTTCACATTTTCTTCAATGACATTTCACATTCAGACACGTTTTATCATTATTTATCTTCCTTTCATCTACTGCTTATATAGTTCAAAAAGTTTTCTTCCAGTAATTTACTTACCACTATTTCAAGATATTCCCAATGTGATTAGATTATATTCTCAAAAGTGTCAGTAGTAAAGCTTTGGCTTTAGCAGAACTAGTTAGATCAGTTTTGATAAGTTCTAGTCTGAAAATTTTATTATTAGACCTGTGAGTTTAGAGTAAAATATTCTGAATCATGACATAGTACATGGTACTATATCTGCATAAGCCCATTTCCCCAGGAAAGACTCTGGGATACATTCTGAAAACAGTGCTTTCATGATTTCTGCAATGATAGCTCAGACACTAGAACTCTTTAGTGTTATTTGGAATCTTTGCTTGATAAAAGAGGAAGAAGAGATTTGTAGTTTGCTAAGGAAATCACGTTTTTCAAATCAGATGTGTCCCAGGAAAAAGGCAGGAATTAAATACAAAATAGCTCCCTTTCAGTTATCTGTCTACTTGATGGGGTAGTAGCTTTGTACTCATTAAAGGTACCTTCTCTCCATGTGCTTCTCAATTAACCTAGAGATACTTCCATCGTTATAAGGAAAACATTGAATATTTTCTCCTGTCTGTAGAAGAAGAAAAAGAAATGTTGACTTATGCACCAAAACACTTCCACAATACTTCTGAGGTCATACTATAGAGAAATACACAACTTTTGATGAAACCTAAGCTAGTCAGATGATTTTGGATTGCCTCAATCTTCTACTTAGGATCACTATTAAAAATACCTTCTACAAGACCTGCTTGCTCAAAACCCCATCCAGCCTGGCCTTGGATACCTCCAGAGAGATGGCATCCACAACTAATTTTGGGCAACTTGTTCTAGTTTCTCAACACCCTCGCAGTAAAGATTTTCTCTCTTATATGTAGTTTAAATCTACCCACTTGCAGTTTAGAACCATTTTCCCTTATCCTGTCACTGTGTGTCCTTCTAAAAACTCTCTCCCCAGCTTTCCTTAGGTCTCCTTCAGGTAATGGAAGGTTGCTACAAGGTCCCCCCAGAGCCTTCCCTTCTCCAGGATGAAGAGCTACAGCTCTCTCAGCCTTTCCTGCTAGGAGCAGTGCTCCAGCCTTCTGATCATCTTCATGGTCCTCCTCTGGACCCATTTCAACAGCTCAGTGTCCTTGTGCTGGGGACTCCAGAACTGGACACAGTACTCCAGGTGGGGTCTCACAAGATCAGAGTAGAGGGCCAGAATCACCTCCTTTGACCTGCTGGTCACTCTTCTTTTGATGCAACCCAGGATGCTGGTGGTCTTCTGGGCTGCATGTCCACATTGCTGGCTCATTTTGAGTCTTTCATCAACCAACACCCCCAAATCCTTCTCAGGGCTGCTATCAAGCCGTTCTCCACCCAACTTTCATTTGTGCTTGTAATTGCCCCTAGCCAGGTGCAGGACCTTGCACTTGGTCTTGCTGAACTTCATGAGGTTGGCATGGGCCCACCTCTCAAGTCTGTGCAGGTCCCTCTGGATAGCATCTCTTCCCTCTAGCATGTCAACTGCATCACTCAGCTTGGTGTCACCTGAAAACTTGCTGAAGGTCCACTCGATCGCACTGTCCATGTCACCGACAAAAATGTTAGATTCCACCAGTTTCAGCACTGATCCCTGACAATGCCACTCATCACTGAACTCCACTTGGACACTGAGCCGCTGATCGCACCTGAGTGCAACCATCCTGTCAATTCCTTATCCAGAGTGTGGTCCATTCATGTAATCCATTTCTCTCCAATTTGATCACCAGGATGTTGTGAGGGACAGTGTCAAAAGCTTTGCATGAGTCCAGGTAGATGACATCAGTTGATCTTCCTATATCCTTTGACATTGTAACACCATCATAAAATGTCACCAAGTTTGTCAGGTCTGACTTGCCCTTGATGAAGTCAAGTTGGTTACCAGCAATCACCTTATCTTTATTTTCCAAGTGTCTTAGTAGGGCCTTCATGTGGTTCTTCTCCATGATCTTTCCATGCACAGAGTTGAGTCTGACTGGTCTGTAGTTCCCTAGATCTTCTTTTTCCCCTTCTTGAATATTGAGGTTATTTTTCTCTTTTTCCAGTCAGTGGGAATTTTGCCAGACTACCATGATCTTTCAAATGTGATGGGTAGCAGCTTGCAATTTCACCTGCCAGTTCCCTCAGAACCCATGGATGGATCTTGTTGGGTCTCATGGACTTGCACCTTCGGGTTCAGGTTCTTTGGATGGTCAATCCAAATAGATTTTTAAAGAGATCTTTAGACATTGTGCAATCAAAATTTCTCAAAATTTTAACATGGTTTATTAAATTTAGTAACTATCTATATAAGCATAAAAGACACTAGGAGGACTATGGAAATTATATTGTCTATAGTATTTACTAATGATTCCGTAGTATATATAAACTAGGAGTGCATAAAAGAGTATTTCTACCTTTTTTGGCATAACAGGGAATTGTTTTGTGTGCCTTTTTGTTTTTGGTTTTGTTTTTTTTTTCTAAAACATACTTTGAACATCTAAGTTTTTCCTGTCAGCAAAGTAAACACAGTTGAGCTCCAGAGATATAATTCAAAACCTAAACAAAACAGAGACTGGGATAAGCTGTGGGCAATTCTCATGACTCTTCAGTCTAAACCTGCTGTTCCCAATTCTGGAGAAAATGACCTAAGGGGAAATAAAATATTCAAGGAAGAGAATCTTGGTCAACAACAGTCAAGACTGCAAAACTAACACCAGAATAGGAGTAAACAGATACTGTTGCTTAATGCTTTAATGTACGTATAAAAGGGTCCTGAAAATCTAGTTTATTTTCATTGACTCCTTAAAATCATATCATTTGAAAGCTCTGGCATAGGAGTGCTCACAGACATAGTCAGAAGGACACTTGGATATAGCCCAAACAACTGAAACAGATAGGTGTTTACACAGTTTGTTCAGTGCAGTGGTGATTCTGGGCGTAATTCAGTTCGTATTTGATACTTAAATGTGCTCCACCAATGTAGAGTAGGGATTTATAAATCATTCCCTTATCTAAGACTTACTTAAAACTCGTTTTAGCTGCTTTATCATTTTAAACTGCTTCAAAGTACTGTAGTAGTCACTGTCTCACTATTTCCTCAGGTATGTTTTTCTAAACACAGATCTGGATTCCAACATCCTGTACTTGAACACGTCCAACACAATCCAACATGTGTAACTCAACTGGAATATCATTCTATTTTTATCGCAGAAATAATAGAATATAGAGAAAATTGGGTTTTGTATCATAGATTACACACAGAAATCTTTTAGATAGCCTTTCTATCAGAAAAATTGTCAGTCTGCTTTTACTTCTTCCCAAAACTTGAAATTCTGTTTCCCTAAAGATACATTTTTATGACTTGAAAGCCTTCTGTTTCAGCTGATTTAGGTTTTTATCTTCTATAGTTAGTAAAGCAAACTCTCCAGATGTGGAAAAAAAAATCTTTCTATGAAATCTTCAACTACTGAGGCATTATTTTCTAGGTACTTTGAAGTGTTTTCGTGACAATATTTAACCTTGAAACTCTTCCATAATGATATGCCTGATTTAAATTCAGTGATCATACATATTGTCATCCTAAATAAGTATCTTGATATGTCTATATGTCTTAAAAGTACCAACGGAAAAAAAGTAAGATGACATTAGGATTTCTTTTAGTCATAATCATCCCTAAAGTGACCCGAGAGTGGTAAACAGAATATATTTCAAAGAGCTAGATTGTGAATTTGTTTGACTGTATTTTAACACAGAGCCATATTAGGTTTCACCATAATTTGAAGCACAGGACGAACAAGTTTGTTAATATTACTACATACCAGCACTAATTCATGAGGAGACAGAAGAAAGAAAGTTTGTGGGGTACTGATGTTTCTCCAAAGCCTCTCTGCTCTCAAAACCTCTTCCAGCACAAATGAGTACTGGCCTGGAAGCAAAAGTTACTGATCCATTCTTTCCACATTCACCCCTAAGATGACAGACAAAGACGGTCTCCTTCGCTACTGTTCTTAAACTCTCAATAGCAGAAGGTACATGCTATAATGTATGAAGTACTGCTGGACACTTGGATTGAAAACTGATGTTTAGCAGATTTTCATTCTGTTCTAGGGAGATTATCTGTGTGAACCAGCTGTGCTGCACTAAGGAATTTTCTATGATCCTGTCTGCTGCAGTTACAAGGGCTGCTCTGAAAGTAATGTCTACTATTTTATTACGTTGGCCCACAACATCAGAGGAGGATATTGGAGATATGACTGTAGAGGCTAAACCTTCTCACCAGTATTCCACTACATCTTGTTGCCTTGTGACAAATGGCAGCAGGAGGGCAGTCTGACAAAACTGTGTCTGACGTAGCAAAGATGTGTCAAAGTATTCCGCCCTGTGGAAAGAATTGTATGCATTGACATTCATCAAATACTTGTTGAACATTTACAGACACCAAACACTGAATGTGAGCACAATGTGGTAGGTGGTACCTTTCCTCAGTGGTGACAAAGATAGTGTGTCAACTCTGCAGGTTCAGATTCTCACAAGCTCAAAGTTGCTGGTGAAAATACATAGCTAGCAGTGATGACTAAGTTGGAAAATAGTGCTATTGTGCTCTTTGTATTTGTTTTAGTTTCCATGGAAATAAAAAAGAACTGTTTCTTTCAGAGCAACATACATATGTTTGATTTGGAGAATTTATAAAATACTTTCCATAACATTTTCTACTGCATATTTTTCCATGTTTGTTTATTTTAAGCAGGTTATTATTCTAAGTATGCTATTTCTGTTAGGTTGCGTTCTCTAATTCTCCTAGAGAAAAATGTAATATAGTTTTTGGACAAATAACCATTATTTTTTAATTCATCAGTCTTCCAGTTTTTATGAAAACTTTATAAATAACTGATAATTAACCAAAAAGCTTTAAAAAGTGTAACAGTTGATAGAACAGAATAATTTATTTACACACCAAAATAATGTGTTGTTTTTATCCTCTTTGATCAGTTTTCAGTTTATAATTAAACACAATCTTAAAACTGGAAAATAGAAAACTTCACTTTTTTATCATACAGAATTAAGAATGAGGTAAATCACTGATTACTGTTAAAAAAGACTACCTGAATGTGTTATTATAATCAGAAAACAGAATTGATTCTTCCACTTCATCAGAATTTCTTGGGTTCTAATAGATGTGAACCTTTTATCTTTTAATATTACATTAGTAGCAGGTCTCTTTTTTTTTGTTTTTTTTGTTTTTTTTTGGGGGGGGGGGATGGGATATAAAAACTGATGTAGCCTCTCATTTCAAATGACAATTATTGTTGTTACAAAATGATTTTTACGGTGTGGAAAATATTGCACCATGTTCAATTTACAGGGCTGAAAATGACTTATAGTTTAAGAAAATATGATTTATTGCAGCATTTTAGTGGAAAATATGATATTTTACATTTGAGAGTATAATCTATGCAAAGGATGGTAAGGTCTTAAAAGACACTTTCAATTGCATAGAAGTTCTTTAATATGTGAAATATGGGCACTGAATACCTAGTTAGATAAATGTATGCAAAATAAATTTTTCCCATTCTGAAGAAGAGCTCTCCACCCCTAGGTGTAGGAAGTCAGGAAAGGAAGATAAAGAGTCTGTCATGGCTGACATGGGACATGCTAGTCAAACTGGAGAGCAAGAAGAAAATCTGCAGGCAGTGGAAGCAAGGGTAGGTAACCTGAGAGGAGAATAGAAATGCTGTTAGGCTGTGTAGGGGTGGGGTCAGGAAGGCCAAGACCAAATTGGAACTGGATATTGTAAGAGGCACAAAAAAGAATAAGAAAGTCTTGTACAGGTACATCAACTGAGTCCTGAGGGAATTGGCTGACATAGTCAACAAGCCATTCTTTTTTATATTTGAGAAGTCATAGTAGTCAGGTGAAGTCTCTGCTGACTGGCAAAAAAAGGCAACATCATATCCATTTTAAAGAAATGTAGAACGAACAAACTAGGACACTACTGACCTGTCAGCCTCACCTGTACCAGGGGAGATCATGGAACTGATCCTCCTGAAAGCTATGCTAAGGCACATGGAAGAGAGGGAAGTGATATGGGATAGCCAGCAACTTCACCAAGGGGAGGAACTGCCTGACAAATATTGTTGCTTTTTATGATGGTGTAAGTGCATCAGTGGACAAGGTTAGAGCCACAGATGTCATCTATCTAGACATCAGTAAGGCCTTTGACTTGGTCTCCCATAACATTCCAAAATATCCCACAACACAGAAATGATCCGGGGGTGGAACACCACCAAGGTCAGGCTGAGGAATCTGGGGCTGTTCAGCCTGGTAAAGAGAAGTCTTCAAGGAGACTTCAGAGTAGTCTCAGTATCTAAAGCGGGGCTTTATGAGGGAAACGGACAGACTGTTTAGCAGGGTCTGTTGTGACGGGACAAGGGGAAATGGCTTCAAATAAGTGGCTTCTTCACTAACAGAGAAGGACTAGTAGGAGATGTGAAAGTTGGGGATTGTCTTGGTCAGAGTGACCATGAAATTGTGCAGTTTGCTATTCTTGGTGATGTCAAGAGGGTGACTAGCAAAACTGCTACCTTGGACTTCCGGAGGGCAGACTTTGACCTGTTCAGGACACTTGTTGCGAGGGTCCCTTGGGACTTGCTCCTGAAGGGTA
>VXAB01010400.1:38225-68295 GCA_013399175.1 Odontophorus gujanensis | reverse complement strand
AAAAAAAAAAAAAAACACCAAAAATGCCTAATTCTCCTCAAACATGAATAACCATTATGCCAGAGTGTAACTTCTGTCTAAAATTTGAGGTCTCAAGGACATTCTCACAAGGGTTAGAGACTAGTGAGTCTGATCTCCACTACTGCTAATAAAGAATGAGTTCATTCATAAACAGACTTTGGTAGGAAGGAGTCAAAACTGCCTCTGTACAGGGAAATATGCCTCATTAGCTTACTCAAATGCTGTGAGGGTGTCAGTGAACATGCGGACAAAGGTTATACTGTGGAGAAGATATATGTGGACCTTCCAAAATTTTTGGACAAAGTTACCCACAAAAGTCCAGTCAAGAAATAGAAACTGTCAAGGGGATGGAAGAAAGCCCTTTTTAAGAGCTGAAATCTGCTGAAATGATAGAAATCATGAGGTAAGATTCCTTGAACACTTTTCAGGATAGAGGATAAGCAAGAGTGAATCATACTTGAATATATATATATATGAATGAATCTGCTGAGATTTCAGTCTCTGAATATGTTTTCAGTGAAATCAACCTGTTTGTGATGGCTCAGACTGCAAAATTAGAGAGAAACATCTTGTGAAATTTTATTTTATTTTTTATTATTTTTAATTTTTCCAGCAGTACAGCTGATGAGAGTGCACTCAGAAAACAGAATAAGAAGCACAGTTTTGCTGAAAGAAATCATCAGTAGATGATGATCTGAACTCACCTCAGGGAAAAAGAATGTTTCAAATTAATCCTCTAATATATGACACAAATTCTGTAACACCATCTACAGAAAAGGCTGATTTGAGAGATACATTGTTCTTAGTAGATATAATTTTAAATTAATCATCTTCTGTTTTGAATGACAGAGATTTGGAACTGCTGTTTGCATTCTAAAAATAAGTATGTTTAAGTAATACAGTACCCAAACTTGTAATTCACTAATCATTTTTAGAGACATACAGATCTTGCTAAAACCAAAATTAAAAAATACTCAAAAGATGAAGTTAAATATATTTAAATAAACTATTGACTATATTCTCCATTTCTTCTACCAGAGGATTTAGCTAAATATCACTCCAAAAATATAATTACTAAGATTACAAGGAGAATAATAAAGCAATTAATCACAACCTAAAATGTAGAATGTCACTGTATTTCTTTATATATGTTAAAATTGTAAATATTTGTTATTTCGATGCTAACTATATCTATATGAGCTAACCCTTCACTTAGGAAAACCTAATCAAAATTCTTTTGGCTCTCCCAAACTTGATAACCTCATACACACAAGATTCACTGTAATTCTAAAATGTTTGTCTTCTTCCTGTGTGCACAAGTACTCTCAGAATGACACATCCCAGGATGATCCGTAGCATAGAAGTGTTGGGAACAAAGGAAAGAACATGGAACCCCTTGTGGACAATGAAGAAAAACTGCTTAAAATATATCTTAGCGCTAAAGATAGTGAATTAAATTGTTAAGGTGGCTTTAAATTTACTGTGCAGATTATTTCTCTTCTGAAATTCAGTTCAAAGAACATGAAAGGATGTGCACATGGATGATGAAACATTTACCCACTGGGAATGTTTCTTGCTTGTTAAACTTTCATTTTCTTCATTTTAAGTTTCATGGAGTCAACATCTATAATACCTCACTCTTTACTAGCAGTTCTTTCCAACATAAATGATTTATTAATTTCAGTTATAATAGAGAAACAATACAGATACTGTCTGTGCATTTGCATACTTTTTCTGTTTGGATCTATCTGAACTCAGGTTTGTACTCCTATCAGTTAAATGGTTAATTTAATTTGTTGCACGGCAGTTCACAGCCTTCAGTTCAGCTTAGGTTGGCTCCTATGCCTATTGACTATGTTGTTCTGCTAGACTGAATTTAAAGATATCTTGAAAGAGTGTTCTTGTACTAATGTTTCCAACTTCTCCTTTAGGGTCTCTGTAATTATTGTTTTGCAATTTAACAGAATGCAGTTGTGCACAACAGATAAATAAAAAAACAAACATCTAAAATCCACTTGAAAATAGACTCAATCAACCTTGAAGACTTACTATTTAGTACTCATAGTTTCAGGTCACAAAATCTGAACTTCTATCCCTTTCCAATTCATTTACTGAATAAAATGAATCAATTGAAATAAGCTTCACAATCACCTCCATAATAAGTGCTGATCAATCTGACATGCTGATAATTTAGAATCCAAATAGTGCAGAAGCTGCAATTTACATTTAAGATCGATATCCTCAAGAAAGAGATATTAATATATAGCAAGCCAGTACATCTTTACATTTCAGAAATAGAAGAGCACGTAATCTTAACAGAAGGTGCATATATTCCTTTTTATACACTCGTACTGTAAAATTGGTTGTAGCATTCCTGGGTCTGTAGCAAATTCTCCAAGGACATGATCTTTCTGGAGCTGTGAAAGAATAGGTAGATAAGTCTTTAAATCTCATTACAATTTGTTGTAGCCTTTGGTAGCAAATACGGTGTTTCATGAAGTGCTCCCTTGACAAATCTCATTATGAAGTTCTCCCTTCAGTAATCCAGCTACCCTACTATTTGGATGCTTGTGCTTTACTAAGAAGTTGAGAAATAATACTGCATTCTTTTGCATTCTTTCAAGCTATTATAAAATCGCAGTAATAGAGATAGATATTTTTTAAACTAATTATATAAAAGGTATAAAATATTTATTTTTTAGATCACTTTTGTATGTACGCTACTACTAGCATTTAACATAAATGAAGTAATATAGTGCTATCTGAAACCAAAACCAGTTGCAAGAGTAGCTTTATCAGAGGAGAAAGCTAATGTTAGCCGTAGTCTTCACCATCTACAGGCTGGGCACAATGGTGCTATTTGGAGTAGAGGTGGTGTACATGCCTAGGTCAAGAGGCTGTAACAACAAATTAGCATAGCAACCAGACCAACCCTATGTTGAATACAGACCCCAATCAATCACCATCACTTCTTCTACTCCACATTCTGAAAGTCTGAAATAGAGAGAGTTTAAAGGTGTACATGAAGTCCTACACATGAATGCCCCAACTAACCGTAGAAACTAAAGTACATGCAAACTGTGGGCTACAGAATTCAGGTTGACATCAGAAGAAGTAGCTTGCATTCAGAATAAATTACTGTAGATCTGAATAGCTCAGGTGAAATATAGAAGTTGAGCTTCAGTATAGAATGTGCATCCAAAAGGGGCTACAAAAATGATACAAAGCATGGAACACCTCCTCTATGAGGACAGTCTGAGTGAGTTGGGGTTGTTCAGCCTGGAGAAGAGAAGCAGTCTTTCAGTATCCAAGGGAAGGCTGTAATGAGGGAAAGGGACAGACTCCTTAGTAGGAACTGTTGCAAAAAAAATCATAAAACCATGACAGCAGGACAAGGGGAAATGACTTTAAACAAAAGGAGGAGATTTAGACTGGGTATAAGGAAGAAGATTTTTACAATAATGGTAGTGAGACACTGGAACAGGTTACACAGGGAGATAATTGATTCCCCTTCCTTGCAGACATTCAAGGTCAGGCTGAACAGGGCACTGAGCAACCTGTTCTAGCTATGGTTGTCTATGTTCATTCCAGGCAAGTCACACTACATAGCCTTAAATGTTCTCTTCCAACTGAAACTGTTCTAAGATTCTATAAGTACATGTGTCCAGAGATCGCTGGAAAAGAATTCAGAAAACCATTCATTTGTTTTAAATTGCAAACTATCACTTTGATAAAATAGATTTGATTTCAAACATCTTCATATGATTTTAGTGGAAGTGTGACAAAAAATACATTAAGCAACTTTAAAGCACCTTTCAATCTGTTACTAAAGGTTATAGGATAAGCTCAAAAGCATTCATTTTCCTAAAGCCAATATCTTTGGATACATGATTGATTACTATTTCAACAAAATAAATGGAACAATTACAGAAAACTACTTCTGGACACTGAGGAAAAGAGATACTAAAAAAACAACAAATCAAAATGCTCCCATAAAGTGCAATAACTTCACATGCTTGCTGGTCTAATAATTTAAACAACATTGAAATTGATGCCAAACATTTTTGGATGGCTGTGCACTACAAAGAAAAATGAAAAACAGACAGAATAAATTGCGAACTCTTAAGAATGATAAAAAGCTGCTATCAGGTAAATGAAACAAGTTGATACACCATTAAATGTACGTTACAAACTCATTTATGTCATAATCCCAATGTAGTTGGCTATGCTCCAGGAGCTGGGAAAGTGGGCACACTGCCACAGTTATTTTTTTCCACAAAGAATACATCCTGTCTGTTGTCTGCATTATAATTTATCAATGTCTTTCACAGAGCTTTGACTATAATCTTTAATACTCACTTGGTTCAGTCACAGCCCACTATAAAGATGTATGTCACCTCATTTAGAAGGATTTCAGTGAAGTGTGTACATATATTTCTATGGAGAAACAAGCTCACTGTATTCTACTAGGTCAGACAGCATCAGATCCTTTGATCTCTGAACTCCCATGAATGATTCTGCGCACTGTCTCCATCTATATTCATCTCAGAATATACAGTTTAAAACTGACAACCTTACTCAAATCCAAAGGCACACTCTGAGAATGAATTTTTAATACCAAATGTATTAGAATTTTTAAAGCTCTGATCTTCTGAATCTTTCAGAATGATGAGTATTCAGGAGCATTGTGAATAAGATAACATATAAAGACACTATCATGGCTCAAAGAAGCCAATATAAACCAATTATTTCTCTAGCTGCAACTAAGGGACCAATTAGCACTAGCTGGCATAGAACACTACTACCCAGTTAAAAAGAAACCGCAGCCAGAATGGTGAGGAAGTGTTTCAGAGAAGGTCCTCAGCTAATGTAGTTTTGGGGATTTTTTAATAAGTATGATTGGTAGCACAGAAGTAAATGGTATCTATTAGTAGACAAAGGTAGGAGCAGTGCAACGAAGAAGGAAGAGCAGATGCTTGTATGCTATTGACTGCTATGTCTCTTATCTACAGGAGAGGAAGAACTGGCCTTTAAATGTAAAGGACAAGTGTCAAACTTCTGTGCTTGGAAGGGCTGAGAAACAGGAATCAGGCCCAGCAGATATTGCACTTTGTTAGTAGTTTCTATTACCACTTTGATTTCCCTATTTCTCTGCCTTTTGAACTGGCTGGAATAACACTGTCATGTTTCTTCAAAAGAAAGCTAAAATGGATCGTGCTACTGCAGCTTTGAAGTACTCCCTCTGTAATCTACTATCACTCTGACCAGCAGAACTGAATGATTTAAAACTTTCATAAGGTTAAGACAGCACAAAGAAATGATGAACAGAGGGAGGCAAGGTCAGGAAAATGTATGCATCCAGTTCCATTTCATTGTTTGTCTTCAGTGCAAATATATTTCAAATATATTTCCTAAGGGTTAATGTGATGCTTTTTTTGTTTTGTTTTGGTTTGGTTTTTTTGAGATGCATACAGGAACATTTCTTCTCCTCCAATTTTCCATAAATGAAATGTTAAGGGCCTATTTTTCTAATTCTTTATATGGGAAATCAGAGACTTCCCATAAAAACTAAAGCAACAAATCCGTGAAGCACGAAGAGGGTGACATCCAACTAACTCCCCCCTCGGCCAACAGTTACAGCAAGGAAATCTAAAAGAGAAAAAAAAACCCTCCCACCCGACTCCCCACCCCCTTCCCAACTTGCCCCACAGCCCCAACGTTGTGGTGAGCCCTGCCAGCCCCTCATGTAAATATAATACAATACAATAATAATCTAGTCTTGAATTTCTAAAATAATCAAATTCATATAATCATAAAAGCAATCAATTCATATAATCTCATTTCTTGGGATCTCTTTGATATCAGGATAAGTCTGAAGTGAAGAAACACATAAGAATCACTGTTATTGTTGCAGATTATTTCTAGAACTGAAGTAATCTTATTTAAAGGTGATCAAATGTTGACTAAAACTCTGCATGTCTTCAGAGGTAGACATAGGTCATATTTTCTTGCTCTAACCTGTCAGAATAGGCCAAAAAGGGCCAACTGTCACGAGAATAACTGTGGCTTTAATTCTAGATCCCACATGCCGTATGAAATTATCTATGAGCTCTTGTAATGGAAAAATAAAATTCTGGACAGCAAAGCTATCTCCTGTATTTTAGACTGTTGATGTCAAGATGTTTCTCATACAAATTTATTAAAAGCTATCAGTATTGACTGTTAATATCTTGAGACTTTCAAAATGTAAAACATTCCTGCTTTACTTTTAGAATATATCATAATAATTTCTTCCCACAATTTTTCTAGCTCTTCACAGTCTGCCATGGGATCTGCTCTGTGTAGTGGTAGATTCTCTTTTAAGTTATAGAGGGAATCAGGAGTTTCCAGGGGCTTGACTTACTCCATCTTCAAATGGGAATACAAAACAACTCATACATACTGCATTTTGGGAGTGACCAAGTCAGATTCAGCTGAAAAAAACAAGGGCACCTAATGCTGTTTGAAATACCCTATCTGACCACCAATCGCTGTTCCACAAAGGCATCAGCATCCTATGGGCTCTTTCATATTAGCTGTGCACACATGGATGTCTTATTTTCACTGTGATGATTCAGAAATGCACTGACTGCACCTGGACTGTAGTCAGTAACTACACAACACCTTCAGTACACGATGATAGCACTAAAAAGCTTCAATATTTCTATTGATTTCACTTTTCTTGTCTATAATTTGAGTGTATACAACATTCCATAGCTACTTATATGCCAACACCTTAATTTTGGTTTTCTAATACACAGCTATATCTCACTCCTAAATTAAGTGACAAAAATTTACTTTTAAGGATATATGTATATACTTGAAAATTAAGCAACAGCATTCTTGCAGTAACAGGAATATAATTGTCTACACTCTAATCTTTTTAGAACTGTAGACACGGACAAATCTCCCAAACTATTTCTGCCTATGATTTGCTAGCTAGTTTGGTTCAGATACTGTCCCCAGTGAGCAGTCTAGATGTGGTTATCCAGTCCTGAGGTCTGAAGTATTTTATTATTATGGATGAAGCCAGACTGCATCAAAGGCAGAGAATAGACTGGCAACATTTTTGTTTTGAAAGACATAGCCAGAATTTGCCACAGCTGAGTAGCTAAAGATCTCCCTAGTGGAAAAGCAATTTACAGTTCATAAATTAAATGTAAGAAAACATGAAATTATGTCTTTCTGCATTACACATACCTTCTTACAACCACACAGATGATAGCTCAGGCATCATCCACTTTTGAACATACCGAAACCATTCTTATGTTACTCTGAATACATATATGCACTTTTCTCTATGTGCTATATATAAAATAAATTTGGTACAATGGTATCAGTTGACCAGAGTCCATCTTACTCTTTCTTGTCAGCTTCATTCTACACTGAGGCATCTACTTACTACAGCTTTCTTTTGGGAAAAATAACCAAGGCATTTAAGTCAGGCTCCATGGGATGAGTAGATCTCTTGACCCTGCCTCCTGACTTTTATATGTGCAGCGAAGTGCTATCACTTTGTTGATGTCACACAGTCTATTGAGTTTCCAGGGATTCCTTTCATGTTTCTTTTCTATATCTCAGTGCAGAGGAAATAATAAAGTAGCTATTTCTGTGTACTCAGGGTTTAATGAATTACTAAAACATACACCTACCCAGCAGAATATGTATATTATATTTTTTCTTAATAAAATTGGCAAATACTTGTTTATACCCTTTATATGCAACATTATTCTGTCTTAGTATCTCATATTTTTTAAATGGGGCGTTAGAAACCTCATGAAATATGTTGATGAAATATTGATCATCCTTTTCCTACTCCCCAAACTCTCATTTTCACCTGTAGTATTCCTGATTTATATATTCTTTTATTACTTTGACAAATTAAAAACTCTTCATATTGATAAATTGCTAGTAACAAGGGAGAATTTCATACATGCATATGTAAGGGAATAAAAATTAAACAAGCATGCAGCATATACATTTCTGTTACAGCTGGGTTGGCTTAATTTTCAAGTTTTGGACACTAGCCTAACCTTTGAATTCATGGACAGAATTCAGAATACTTAGGCCTTGATCATGCAGGCACATAATGGGATGTTCAATTTTTATTTCATGAGAAATTGTAAGGAATTATGTTAATAATTCAAGATAGGTTGAAATGTTTATAGGATCTTTCACTGTTTTACAGTGAAACTCATCTAAAAGCAGTTTCTTTCAGTCACTCTAATTCTTATTTTGGAGTAGTTTTTCTTTCCAGCATGTTCTGAGTATTTTCTAACCTAGTCAAAATTTCATCCAGAAATTGAGCTGTATGTACTATATGTATAGTATGTAAGTATGTACTGAAATCCATGGAATTTAATGTTTCAGGTTAAAGCTGTGAAATTTTATTATAGATGGGCAACAAAACTGATGAGGAGTCTGGAGCACAAGTCTGACAAGGAGCAGCTGAGGGAACTGGGATTGTTTAGTCTGGAGAAAAGGAGGCTCAGAGGAGACCTCACTGCACTCTACAACTTCCTGAAGGGAGGTTGTGACGAGGAGAGGTTTGGCCTCTTCTCCCAGACAACAAACAGGACCTGAGGAAATGGCCACAAGTTGTACCAGAGGAGGTTTAGATTGGACATAAAGAAAAACTTTTTTTCTCAGAGAGTGGTCAGGCACTGGGATGGTCTGACCAGGGAGGTGGTGGAGTTGCTGTCCCTGGCAGTGTTAAAGAGGCATCTGGATGAGGAGCTATGAGAAATGCTTTAGTAGCTTGTGGTAGCAATGGTAATCGGTAGATGGTTGGACTAGATGATCTTGTAGGTCCTTTCCAACCTTGTGATTCTATAAATCTATGAAGCCTAACATATAAATGTGCAAGAGCAGGAACATTTCTAAACTCATTAAAAGATGAGACAGGAAATAGTACCTACATGTATTGAAGCTGTGTCTGCAAAATTGCTACAGCATAATTGTAAGTGCATAGTTCCTGAAAGCTGGAACCAAATTTTGGTCTTGCAAGTCAGAATCCAAAATGTTGACTGAGATAGATGACTGGTACCCCAGTTTAACTTCAGCCTTTAACTTAAGATTTAAGATACCTCAGGATATCTAGCAAATATCTGTGGAGTGTTCCCAATAAATATCCATCAATATAAGGTGGTTCAGTTCACACCAAAAAAGGGCAAGTCTGCTCCAGACTCTAAAGATTGTGTAAAAATATGCAAACTCTTGTGAAAAAAAAAAAAGCTGTCTATTCAGATAACTAGTCATTTTGACATTCTATTGTGATTACCTTTTTTTTTATATATATATATAAAGCAATACAATGGTTTCCTTGAAACTATAGAAATTGAATTATTTTAGGAGGAACATATCCTCAAAAAATGAAGTAGAAAGTCGATATCTAATCATATATAATTTTTTTATACCATGAAGATTGTGAATTTATGAATATTTCACAATCTGTCTATTCTAAGTTTAGTAGTGTATGTCCGTAGAGACAATATTGACACTTTTCAGTGTTCCACAATATTGGAAAAAAATTCCCATTTTACAATTGCTTGGCACATTTGCATTGCAAATTCCACTGTGTTGCAGCAAGAAGCAAACTAGCAGGTTGGTGACCCTTAGCATTTTCATTTAGTAAGCAAAAATATAAAATGCAGTGTTCCTTAAAATGTTCTTTTAAATTAAAACACGCAACACAGTTGTATGTATCCCTGTTAAACCAAAATAAGGAAAACTTTTAAAATTGAGAGCTAATCCTTAATAAATACTGTAAATACAGTTTCCCATTCTTATCTATCCACAACAGCATTTCTGCAGTACAACAGAAATAACTCCAAAAATGCATGATTTAACTAGCAGTCAACATCAAACCAACCGGTAATATTAGAAGAAGGGTTATTTATGGTTACAACACAGTGCTAATTATTGGCAATTTGCCACTGGAGATAAATTAATGTATAACTGTCCTGAACATTGGTTTATTTTGATGGGGTCAGCAAATAAAAGATTTTGCCAGTTCTTTCTAAAAGGTACTTGGGACGTTATATCTTGAACAATCTCATAGTAACCCCCCTATCTCACTGATTTCACAAGCTCAACCAACTGCTCATAGTGGTCTTGTCTCTTACTCATAGGAGGTCAGTGCCATTCAATCTCTTCCACCTCTGCAACAGCTTTTTGAACTCAATTAAATTGGAATACCAGACAACTACTGAAAATATATTTTATTTTTGAAATTGACCTGAAATCATTATAGAAATTATAGCCAAGCAGATGAACAGTCTTTTTTTTTTGTATTTGCTCTAGTAGTGATGATACCTAATAGCTTTGACATTTAGTAAAGATTTGCATATACTTGTTTATTTAGTGCTACTTTATGTCATTATTTTTATTACAGATACTCTGTTTTCTAGCATTTTACTTGTTCTCATTTTAAATGTCACAGCAGATGACTAGGAAGACACCTGTTACTTGTTTGCATGGGCTAAGAAGTAAAGACCTTTTATCTGTATCACTCCCTCATAATCATGTACAGTCCATTTACATCTACATCAAATGAATCAATTTCCAGTTCTCTTTTGGGAGGCACCATTTCACCCAAAATTTATTAGCAGCTGATGAAATAGATCACTTAAGAGGATAATATTTACAGATAGTATAGAGAAGTTAATATCAAATTTAGCTTCTTTTAACCACTTTTATTCTTCAACACTGATCTTTAGACTTTGCATGTATATAAGACAAGCTTTGCTTCATGTCTTGCTCTGTGGAATACATTAAACACCCCTCCTGTGATGATATACAACACTCCTGTGGCATATTATGGAGCCAATGAATCTTGCAGAGTGACCCACTGGGGTTTGAAAAACATCGGAATGTTGCAATTACAGAAGGCATAGATGAGATTTAAGAATCATCAGTAATTCCTACACAGATAAATGGGACTATGGTACACTGAACATAAAAAGTCCTGGCAGTGAGATTCTCCAGGGTAAGCTGGTGTAGATCTCTATGATCACGACAAAGAACTTGCCTATTTAAAACTAATTAACATACTGCTTTATGGTAAGATCCGATAACATCTCTTCTTATTTAATATACACACTTCAAATAAAATGTGTACAGCTGCATTCAAAAAGTCTGAACCAAAGCTTGTCACCCCATGCATATAGTACAATTGGTCACTATTATTGGATCTGAATTCTCAGTGTAAAAACAGATCTTTAATAATATATAATCTATTTTGCACAGTGGAATAAAATCTAAATTTTTGTATCATTTATTTTAATGAAAAACAATTAGAATACATTAGATTTAGAACAGTAAATATAATAATTTGGCTACAGATTTGTTGAGTAATACCATGATCTGTTTAAAGTAGTAGATATTCAGGTGTCTAGAGCTGTCCAGCTGCCTAAAAATTTGTATCAAGTACAGTTTCAGATGCCTGAATTCATTTTTTCTGCGCATTTAATGGATCTTTCTTGGGTCTCTTTCCATTGCTACCAGTCTATCAGGATGCAGTCCCAGATGACACTGCATATCTTTACCTTGGCAAAAAAAAAATAATAATAATAAATACACTCAGTAATAGAATAAAAACACAAGATTAAAAATATTCTACTCAAGAAATTATACACTAATAATATATATACTTCCTTGTTAGTGTCAAAGGAAAGGTAAAAAAGGGTTAATCAGGATGAGAGCAGTGACCTTACTGCATTAGGAGCAGCTTAGTATGAAGTATTAAAAAAAAATGCAAAAGAAAAAGATCACTTAAGAAGCTTAATGAGTGCTATAGAAAAGTAAAAATACCTTTTTAGAAACAGAATAAATTACTCCATTGGCATAATTTAAACTGTACATTTTTGTAAGGTAATGATGAATATTCACATGACATGTCCTCACAAAAAAGGAGAACTATTTACAATAAAAAATACTAAAATCCATTTTGATCTCTAATTAACTTTCAATCTCTAAATTTTACACGAAGTCTTTTACTTAGTATGATCATATTAGCATTTCTTTTTCTTGGTGACAAAATGAGATAACTAGATGTCATCCTTACAGCTGCATGTCTCAAACAAAGTTTAAAAAATATAAGTTTCTGATTTTTCCCATAAAATATTATTTCAAGATTGCTAAATAAAATAAAACTTAATGATTAGAAAAACTGCAATCTTATTATCTAAAAAACGGTATTATTTTTCCAGTGTTTGTGGTTTTTAGTAACTGGATTATTAAGAAGCTATCTCACCTATGCCAACCAGAAAAGTTAAAAATGTATTCACTTTGAGCCTGAGCTGGATGGACAGTAATGAAAATCTTTTAAAAATTGAAAAGATTTTAAATTCAACCATCTTGTCTTCTAGGATTTTATTCTTGTAATTTCTCATGATTTGGATACAATTTATTATGACACAAACTCCCTTGTAGATATAGATTTACCACAAAAATCTCTTTCTTTGACACTTAAAAGAAAGGCTAAAATCTGAGTTACATTACGTCACTCATCTTCTACATTTTGATAGATTTTTCTCTTGTACTGGGGTTTGCCTATGATCAGTGCATACAGGGGTGACCCTGGAATCTAAATAATATTTTCCGTTGCATTCTGAATCATTTGTTTTCATTTCTGTTCTTGTGTATCTAGCTCTCAGCTGTTAATGAGATCAAGCTAGATTTCCACTGAGACTGTGACTGTAGTACTATTAGCTTTTAATCTGTCAAAGTCCCATGCAACCTCCTTATAAAACCTCCTTCAAATGCTTTTGCAACTTGGTAGAACATTTGTAGCATCTCTTTTTATAGAAAATATTTTTAACAAAATCCATCTCATAGTCCATCCAACTGTAACATGTGCAGTTGTTTTATGAAAATATGAAAGGTTGTATTTCATGAAGTTATATGCACTTACACATGTTCTAAATATGACCCTCAAACAGACAACTAAACACCTCTGAGAAACTGGAATAGAAACAGTTTTAGTAAAAGATATAGGAGTGTTAGCTCAACTGTGAATTTTATTCCCTTCTCAGCAAGCCTGAAATGTTGTGACAAATGATAAGCATGTTTAGAATGACTGAAACATATTTGTGCTAAAAAAAAAAAATCTTTATTGGAGAAATTTTCTTGATATGAATGTCTTAAAAAGTCATCCCTCCAAACTCATTCAGGACTTTCTCATTCACCTCTGACTAAATCAGATGACAAATGTTCAGGGTGGTTCAAAGTTCTTCTGGAAGTAAGGCAAAGAGTCTGTAATGGTAAATTCCAGGTCATTGAGGAATATAAGGTCAAAAAAGTGCTGAATTATTCTGAGACTTATAAAGACTGCTTTTGTGTAAATTCAGTAAATCTAGTAGAAAAATATTTTACAAAATGACTCATAATTCACTGTACTTCTGGAGCACCTTTGATTCTAGTCATAGCCTTCCTCTTATACAGCCTCTTGCCAATGAGTGACATGCAATTCCAAAGTACTTTCTGGATCTTGAGTGATGAGGGACACCTACTCCTGTTTGGACAATTAAGTATCTTCTCTGAAGGACAGGCTATCTAGCTGAAAAATCACATTAAGAATAGTAAAGGAGTATGAATTAAGTGAGGAATCACTGGAAAGATAAAAATGAGCAACAGATTTTGAGAGGAACTGAGACCATACAGGTCTGGATGAGAAGTCTTTTACAACTTGATAATATTCAGACAGTTCTTTGAGGATATACTGGGGAAAGACAAGATTTAACTCTAGTCAGTTCTTCATTTTCATATGACAGGTTGAGTCACAGACAGGTGAAAGTAAACATTTAAGTAACACGGACCTGAAAATGTACATTTTCTATGATCAGAACATTCTCTTCACAGACAGATTCACTCCTAGACAGAGAAATAAAACCAACAAAGAAAATAAAAACTGAATAAGATTCTAAAGAAGAAAAAAATCTCCCATTCAAGCCAAGCAGAAAAGCATTACTCAGCATGTGCGGTTCAGTGTTGTTCTTTTCATGTAGCAAGGCATGAAACAGACTACTGAGCTGGCAAGCAAGACTACCTTTAGTTCATAGTAACAGAGCCTGACCTCTCAGATGCTACAAAAACTGGATGTCTCTGAAAGTGTCAGACAAGTCAAGGTCCTGCTTTCATATTCAGCCATCAAAAGCAAATTACTATTGACATAGCTGGAACCTTGGTACACACAAAGCTCTAGAGGCTACAAAGTTGACACTTCTAACCATGACATAACCTGTAGGGATATGGATGCCTGGCATCCCTAACCTGTTCCTAACTTCTATTCTTGGTGCATATAACACAGCTTTCATAGAGGCAAGTTAAGAGATGGGCAGCATATACATTCGCAGTGTAGTCACTTCAAGTGTCTTGCATATGAACAACACTTTCCAGAAATTCTTGCATTAAGTACATGAAGATTTCAAATGCCTTCCTCCTCTCTTGCTCTTAAAGCCATATAATTTTACCTAACAGTAATGGGCATAAAAAAATAAATCATACAATGCAGATATGTGAATCTTGACGTATTCATTTGGATTTTCATTATACCCTTATTTGTGTATTTTAATATTACTGGGTTGGACGTGCCACAAAACTGCATAATTGAAAGGCAAAGATAGAACACACCTCAACAGTACTACAGAGTGCTAAACATAAACATTGCTTTCTGTGAAAATATAAGTATATTTAAGTAGCAGGGGCAATGAACATGCTAGCAAGATATTTATAATTTAATTTGTATTGCCACCTATAAGGACTCTGACATGAATTACAGAAGCTATAATGATCATTAAGAGCCAGATCAGGATGAACTTTCCAAATATACAATTTAAATTCAGTCCGGGGATGAAAAATTAGATTTTACTCTCTTATTCTTTATGGGCAGCCAGCTATATCATATAATTTCCCCAAAACATTATTTATGATCAGTAAGTTGTAGAACAGTAAAGTCTGGGCCTAAACTTGCAGTGGAATTGGAAGGAGTTCCTTATTACTTATTTAAAATCTAAAGAGCAGAAGCAATATGAAATTAATCACCAACACATACCTTGCTGTGCTTGAACAGTTCAGCTTCTTCTCAGAATCGCTACAAACAGCACTAGTTCAAACAGAAGGGAAGCAGTCACCACCAGCAGTGTAAAATCAGTTGTATGGTGAGCAGTGGTTGAATTTGAGGGAACAGTATGGATCTGCATCAGGGGAAGATCAGGTCGGTTTTAAGGAAAGGTTCTTCATCAGAGAGCAGTGGGCATGGCACAGGCTGCTCAGGGAGGCAGGCACAACCCTCACTGTCAGAGTTCAAGGAGTGTTAGGAGAGCACTCTTAGACATAGGTTTTGGATTTCAGGTGGTCCAGTGTGGAGCCGGGGGCTGGAATGAGTTGTCCTGGTGGGCCCCTTCCAATTCAGGTTATCCTGTGATTCTATGAAATCATAGAAAACAGATCGAGTAGTTATTTACATAACCCTTAACATGTCTTTTTTTTTTTTTTTAATTTCTTCTAGTTTAAGTGCGCTTCAAAAAAGTGAATCAATTAGGTAATGAAAAGATACTGAATTTTCCCACATGGTTGACATTTCATATTTCTAAAAATCTAGGTATTTAGTTTTCAGCAAAGAGTTGTGCCAAATACTTCCTGCTTACTTGTGTATATATCTGAAAAATTCTTAATTTCAGTGAAATTATTGTTTCCCTGAGATAGGTTTTATCTAAACACATCATCAATATGTACATTCAGTAAAAAAATAATCAAAACCCAGTATTTTACAGCTTAGAAAAAAATGAAGCAATAATTTTCCAGTCAACTAATTTATTTCAATGTTAGGAAATTTGCTTTCTTATGATACAGTATGCCCTAATGCCCAGATCATAGACTATCAAAAAATTTCACTATATTCTGGGACAATATTTATATTTAATTCTCCTTGTGAAGTCACTATAAATAAATGTGCAAGAAAACAATAACCTTCTATAAATAATTCCTAATTTGGAATGCATATAGACTGTCTGCTTAAGAAGAAATGAAGGAGAACAATTTTTTTAGAAGATATTTCATTCCATATAATTTTTTGCAATTAATTAGTTTTGATTTTGAGAGTTGCCAAAAGCTGACCATGAAGCGGCAATACAAATTTGAAGAAAAAGAGGCCAGCAGCAACCTGGGCTGCATGAGAGTGCCAGCAGATCAGGTAAGGTCTACACTTGTAATGCCGCATAAAGTGATGGATGCAGTTCTGGGTTCTCCAGTACAGAGGATACATAGAATTACTGTAGCAAATCCAGTGAAGGGTTGTAAAATGGATTAAGTGACTAGGGCATCTCTCCTATGTGGAAGGACTGAGTAAGATGGGACAGCATAGGAAAGAGAAAAGAGCATAGCCAGCAAGTGGTGATCCTCCCCCTCTACTCTTCCCTGGTGAGGCCACATTTAGAATAGTGAGTCCTGTTCTGGGCTTCCCAGTTCAAAAAAGACAGGGATGTCCTAAAAGGAGTCCAGCAGAGGGCCACAAAGCTGTATGAGGAAAGGCTGAGTGACCGGGGTTTGTTCAGCCTGGGGAAAAGAAGACTGAGAAGGGATCTGATAAATGCTAAATATCTATAAATATCTAAAGGAGACAAATAGATGAGGCCAGGCTCTTCTTGGTGTTGCACAGCAATAGGACAAGGGGTAATGGCCTAAAACCTCAACATAGGAAATGGTGTACAAACACGCAGAAGAACTTTATGGTAAGCATGATAGAGTTCTGGAACAGACTGCCCACAGAGGCTGTGAAGTCTCCTTCAATAGAGATATTCAAGTTCCATCTGGACACCTACCTGTGCAACCTATTGTGGGGCACCTGCTTTAGCAGGGAGGTTGGACTCGGTGATCTCTGGAGGTCCCTTTCAACCCCTGTGATTCTGTGATTCTGTGAAGGCTCATGGGGGTCATGTACATATGCACAAATTGAAGGGAGGACCAAAAAAAGATAAAACCAGGCTCTTTCTAGTGATGCCCAGTGAAATCACAAAAGACAATAAATTTGTTTTAAATACATGAAAAAGAAGAAGAAGTGAAGGTATTCTAACATTAGAATTGGTTTCCCAGAAGGACTGTAGTCTCCACCCTTGGAGATCTACAAATCTGGACTGGACACAGCCATGAGCAATCTGCTCTGGCTGATTCAGTTTTGGATTGTGTTGGATTAGATAAGTCCCAAGGACCCCTATCTTCCTGAGCCATTCTATAACTATGTGAAGACAAATCTAGATCACAAAAGCCAGACTCTTAAATAAAAGGGCCATGATTTGGGGTAATAGCTCTTATTATTATGAAATATATATTTATTATGATTTATTTCATTTTTTACACTGACCTTCACTTTATAATTTTATTCAGTATTGAAAAAATAAATGTGCATCAAGAAGATGTATGAAAATTAACATGTTGCTCAACTTATACTGAGAAAATTTATAGCAATAGTTTTTGGAAACAGTAGTGGAAAGAGTATGGCAAGGACAGATTACTAGTTTCATTCTGAAAATTTGAAATTAATAATACATCTGCAGGCCTCATCACATTTATAATTCTGCTATCCTTTTAAACAAGAGTGCAGAGACAGCAGTTAAGCCAGCAGTCTGATGAGCATTTTTCTTTCATCTGCCAGTGGAGTTTGAAGTTCTCTTAGATGAACTCTGAGATTGAGACCAGAGCATTTACATCTCCTGTATATTAACATCAGACCAGTTATTTCCCTCATACCACTAACAGAAATGTATTAAGTCACAGTCTCTCTGGATTTCTTAACATGTTCACATTCAGTGCAGGGGCAAGAATTGTTTCTCACAGAATAACGCTAGTGTGTGATCTCTGAAAAGAGACTCTTGCCCACTGGAGACCCATCTGAGAGGAGTGAGCAAGCCAGGTTAATGCTATTCCTCCCACACAGCTGCACCCATGATGTGAAGCTGCACTCTTGACCATCTCTGTCAAAAGGTGCATGTTGCTTGTCCTGGGCTAACCTTGCAGCACCCACTGCTTCAGCACAAAGCAAAGTGAAACCACAATCTTACAAGAGAAGAAAAAGCTATATACATTCAATGAAATATATTTATGAAACTGGAGAGCGACAAAAATAAACATGACCTTTTACTCATACCTTATGCTCTAGAAGTGTATTTCTTCAACTGAGTCAGTGCTGAATGTCAGCCCAGTGCTGTCATATTGTCACACTTCTGAGTTCTGTTTCATCCTAAACATTGGATCGGAGATCTGTTTACTGTCACAGTATGCACCCATTGAGTACCAGCATAAATTATTGTTATATGTGTCTTTTCCAAAATACTATTCTATGTACAACACTTTATAATTCCTTTGCAGTGTAGAGAGGTTACAACTGATGATTCAAGTCATTAAGCCAAAAATACACTCTGAGATCTTTTTTTAAAAATAAAATTATTGATTGGGAAAAAAGCTACAGGCCATATCCCCTTATGTTCAAGCCACTTGTCTAATAGCCTCATTTAATAATGTACTTTCAAAAGAACATTGGAATTGCAGTAGTATCATTCTGTATCATTCATCCATGTGCAGTGGGGAAAAAAAAGAAAGTGTTGAAATAATTTCTTTTCATGCTGGCAAAGCTGTCAAAGTGTAGCACTGAGGTAAAAAAACAAATGTTTCTAATGCCGGGATAACTTGTGTATCTCAGACTGTGATAACCACTTTAAAAACAGCAAGCTGAAGTGATTTGCTGGGCCTTCTAATAGGATGCAGACTGTTGCCAGTGTGCTAGGGGAATGTAGTGAACTACACTGATCTTTTCAGTAAACAGTTTCTAGGCAGCCCAGCCACTCCATGCTTTATTTCTAAGAGTGTTTGTTGTTATATTTGCATTCCTCTGTCCTGGCTCCATAGATGAGTTGAGGCACCTCAGATAGCTAACTGAGGCTGTGACACAAGTATTAAATAAATCACTCAAATGGGCTGAATGGATAGAGTTGTGTAAATAAGATTTTCCAGGTTTCTGCTGTTCACATCGGGTTGTACTGGTGTGTTTCTAGAAGCAAACCAATCCTCTTCCACTGCTTATAAAATTTTCAGTTCCAGAACAATTTGGAAAAATTCCTTGTAGAGAACAAAGGGCAACAGACACTGTGTTCAGGAAATGCTAAAAGTTAGAAGAGTTTGTAGCAGAGTTTGGTTGGCTTACCCTCACTTGAAAATAACATTAGATGTTGCACTGACATGACTAGCTAACATACAGTTTCTTGGATACCTCTGGGTAGCAGAAGAATATCATTTGACTTCAGTATTTATGACTGAAACTTTCTTATTCTGTTAGCTGATGATAAGACCTGAGTCCATGTTTTTTCTCTATAATACATTTGAAGTATTTTACACATGAAAGAGCTGTAAACTGTCCCACATTTGCTATGCAGTAGGTGAGCAATTCCATGCACTGAGCTATTTTTCAAAGGTGAGGAACTTTCAAAATACCTGTAACTGTCCTAGCTATACCTTCTTTTTATTTTTTCAGGATTCAGTGTCAGTGTAGTGTAATTCTAAAGAGAGAAGAAAATAGACCTTAATGATGGAAATAAAATCCATCTACTAATTACAAAATTGATTCTGCATTGATCTTCAACTGTTTTTATCTTTGATTTGATATTTTAATTTAACTCACTATTTCTTTAGAAAAAGAGAATCTTTACTATTTATATTAATGACATACATTAAGAACCATCTAATATTCAACATTCAGCTGTCCAAGGGCATCAACATCAAAACCCATATTGGCCACTAAAATGTAATCATCTCTTCTGTGATGCTCATCAGTAACCTACACTTTGCACAGCATTGCAGAGGAATGCTTCATTTTACTCCAAACCTTTGAACATTTAAACATCAACAAAAAGTCATGGATGACCATTATCAGTTTAGAACTGAAGAGCAAATAAAGCACCCTAAGATAAAACCTGTTATTTTTGATCCAGATTGGCTCGATGGAAAAAATTACAATATTTGAAGACACAACTGTATAGACAGTGGAGGGGACAGTAAATTGAAGAATAAAGACAAAACAAGTGGTGAGATGAGGGTAGGATTTCCCTAAGTGTCTTTGCCACTCAATACAGTATTTTCTGCAGTGACAGTGAAAACTGTGTCCATGTTTGCACTGGTTTCTAGACATGGTTTTTTGTGCTATCCCACCCTATCCTCATTCAGCACTCAGAGTTGGACACAGATTCCACACGTGTATATTCTCAGATTATAGAAAGCTGTAATCATATACCACATTCAAATCCTCAGAATTAAATATTTCCAGGCCTCTCCTTTTCTTCCAGATGTGTAAGTATGATATAAAAGCCACACATATACTATAAAACAATATTTTCTTGGGAACATTTTCATTTTGAATCCGCACAGCTAAACTCTGTCACTGAAACAAGATATTTGCCTCCATATTGTACCTTGAGACAGTTCTGTGGCTAATGGCAATTCCTTGTGCTTGTGAATTGTCCAGGGAGTGCTTGCTAATTGGTGCAAAATGAGTAATAGGGAACATGGCAACAATTTAATTCATAGGACAATTATAAAATAATGCTTAAGATGATGATCTGTTTATGTTAAAAATTAATGTTTTATCTCCCATCTCAGGATGAATTTCTCATACTTCTAGTAAACTGCAATAAATCCTGTTATTGATAAGTCTCCATTAAGTTCTAGATGAACATAGATTCACAAGAGAATAAGAGAATAAACTTCATTTCACTGTTCTGCCTTCCCCTTCTCTCCTGAACAGTCTCAGTGGAACAAAGGAGAACAGTTTTCAGGAACCTAGAAATGGACTTCCTTTCTGATCAGTGGCCAAAATAAGAGATCTAAGACCCCCTTGAAGCAAAGGTAGGAGAAAACAAGGAAAAAAATGTGGATAGTGGGTGATTTTCATTGGCAGCTTCACACATCTTTTCCCAAGAATATTTCACAGAATCATCAGCTACAGTATTTTTTCCCGTTTCTCTGAGAAACTTCTCTTTCATTAAATAGAAATGAGAAAGAGCAAGGAAATATTAGAAAATTGAATCTTTGTCTGAATTTTAGTCAGAGATAGGAATTTTCAGAAATAAGCATTTAAAACTATCTCTCATATTGTGAAGTTAACTATTGTCTAGATATCTGAAGTAAAGGCTAGAAAAGGTACTTATGTTAACTGAGTGTTCTTTCAACTCATGGTGGAATTGCTCCAGTGTTCTCTTTCCTCTACTTTGATGGTTTGTTTTAAAGGGATTTGAGTAGCAAATTTGGCTACAATTTTTTAAACACTTTTTTACTGAGCATTAAAAGGAAGAGATTTTCTAATTTTTTGTCAAGTTTTGTAAGTTTGATCCCATTTAGAGTTTTCTTATAAGAATGAGAAATCTTTTGTTTGTTTTTTTTTTAACAGAAAACAAACACTTTCTCTTAATATTAATTTCCTCTTCTGAGAATGAAGGAGTTATGATCTGTTCAAAAACATATTTTCAGTATTTTTCTTTAATATATTAAAACAATGTTTCTCTATTCATCATTCTTAGGAAATGGTTGAATTGATTAGGCTGAAGCAAGGAAGCAGGAAATCAAAATGATGCATTCATTTGGCAAGTAAATTTTAGTCCCTAATGTTATTCTTTGTTGAAATTACAAGCCAATAAAAATAAGGTGTTATAATAAAAAATGTCAGTCAATCTTAATAATTGATAGACTTAGTAACACTACCTATAATATAAAAGATGGCAGAAAAGAAAGAAAATAAGATTTTAAAAATAATGTCAACTCACAGACTTGAGAAGCATTTTGAAATTCACACAGGATCTTTTTAGCCTCTGGGCAAAGCTAATACTGGGAAAAAGATTGCTCTTTCTTCTCCACAACACTACGAACTAAATTTTTAGCAAAAGCTCAGACTAACAGAAATGGATGGCTCTCAATGGAATGCACAATGTGCTACTGAGCCTCTCATTTTTCAGAGTGGGGGTTCTAAAGCAATTGTGATATGCAGTGTCTTCAAGATGTTATACTTTGGTGGCAGAAACAGTGTTTCCATAGCATTTTTCCTATTCTGCTTACTACTTCATACAAATACTAGCCAAGAATTATTCACAACACCTGGATGGTAGCAGCCATGGAAATTGAAACACATTTTCTTTGTAAACATTCAGACAGTGAAAGACAGTATTAGACAGTTTTTGACATTATATACAATAATACTCCCAGCTAGCTTTTTAACAGATTCTTCATCTGAATTAGTAATACATTTTTATGAAAAATAGCTTTCAAATGTGTTTTGAAGTAGAAGTTTGTCACTTATTGTTAGCTGAGGAAATCCTTAGAGAATATCAACAACTTTGCTTAAGAAGCTGAATTAAAGATCAAGGGACTAAATATATATACTCCAGCCAAGAGACATCCTCAATTATATTTATGTACCATGAATAAAGAGGAACTATTTTATTCAGTCTAGGAAGGTACAGCTAATCAGTGAGCAGAGGTCTCAAGAAAAAGTTAGTCAACTTCAGAAGATAAGAATGATAACTGAGTCAGAAATAGAAAACAATTCCATCGCTGATGCCTTTATTCATAAACTCAACAAAATACTGTAAATCTTCCTGCAAAGAAATATTTCAAATGGTGTGATTCTATCTGGATTTTAAAGGAGCTCATAACAAGTCATATAATCATGTATGCAAGCTGCACCTAAATATGGAATTCATTTTGTTGATACCCACAGAATAGTGAGCATAACTGCAACAAAAGGGATTTAGATCAGCTATTTCAGAGATGATAATATCTGTGCAAGGAATAGATTGCAAGTACAGCAGCTCAAAAGATCTTCATTTTAGAAGTTAATTCCTTCGAGTTACTTTTCTTCTTTTCTTTAAAGTATGTTAGACAAGTATTTGATAGATATTTAGCTGCTGATTCTTCCTGGATGCAGCAGATTAATTACATGACTTTCATTACTTTTATATGTACGTATATATATACAGTCTATATGTACATATCTGTATAATTCATAGCACCAGCTTCATTAAGAACATACAGATGTGACACACTGCACCTTTTACTTTGAACCATGAGAGTGACAGGAGACAAATATTGTATATGGTGAAATTTCTGTCTGATTTTGCTGGCAAAGTAAAGCACTGTATCATACCGTGGAAAAAGAGAAGAAGTAGCAATTGTATAAACTTCTAAACTGAGTCAGTAGAAAACTATAAGAATGGGCATTTAAAGATTGCAACTATATCATTAATGAAAATGAACAAGTGGAAAAAGAAAAAAGTCACTACCAAATATTGGCATGTATTTAAAATACCTAGAATGCAATGCTAAGTTCTTCAAGTATTAGTTTCTCCTGTAGCCCTGAATGTACTGCCTACATTGTTTGATAAGTTTGTTGTCCTGGGCAGTAAAGAGTAACATACAAACAACTGAACATTTGAATAACTATCTAAAAGGTAAAACATTTGAACTGAACAGGATCAATTTGAAGCCATTCACACAAACGAACTTCATAGACAATAACCAACAGTTGAAGTCAACAGTTTCTTCGGTTTTGACACAAAGTGAAAGTATGGATGCTAGACAAAGCAGGGATATGAAGATAATAATGAATATAAGGAAAGAAGATAGCAATCAAAGGCAGGAGAAGCAAAAAAAAAAAAAAAAAGAGAGAGAAAAGGGAGATAGATGTAAAATCAGGTCATTTAATTTTGAAACAAACAAAGAAAAAAATATTCTGGGATTTCTAATGCCCTAGTCTGTAAGGTATGAAATGCCATCCAATTAATCTAATGAAACTGAGAAACTGCACAGTCAATTTGCTGGTGTAAACATCAGTGCAGACATTGTTAGAAGAAATCATGAGTGACTGCTCAAGGACAGCAAATACAGCATGTAATCTATCTCCTTTCCAGCTTATAAATTTATACAGTTGTGAATGTGAAAGGTGAGAATTGAAATGAAAGCAAGTATCTTTTAATATGCAATATATCTCCCCCCTCCCCCCCAACACGTGTGAAATAAGTGAATTCTGATTATTGATTACATAAAAAAAAGTATTGAAGTAAGCATAACAGCAATCCTGGATTGTAATAGCATTTCAGCAGTTATTTATCACTCAAAATATATTTGTACACCTTTGCTGCAGCACTACACATCAGTTCAGTTACTGCAGCATGTTCATAATCGCTGGGGAGGAAAGGAATATTTAAACAAAAGTGACAATCTAAGAAAGGTTCTTTAATTCCCATTCAGCATAGAGGAAAAATGAGCACCTCCTCAAAGAGGACAGGCTGTGAAAGCTGGGGCTCTTCAGCCTGGAAAAGAGTAGGGTCTGGGGGCTACCTTTAGCAGCCTTGCAGTACCTGATAGGGGTCTACAGGAAAGCTGGGGCGGGACTTCTAGAATGGCATGTAGCAACAGGACAAGGGGAAATGGATTTAAACTGGAAAAGGGTACATTCTGACTAGATGTTAGAAAGTTGTCTTCTCTCTGAAGGTGTTCTAGTCCAGACTGGATGGGACTTTGAGCAACCAGATCTAGTGGGAGGTGTCCCTGCCTATAGCAGGGGGTTTGGAACTGGATGATCTCAAGCGTTCCTTCCAAAATAACCCCTTCTATGATTCTATGATGTCACTGGTAACCCATGAACTTGGTTAGCTATTCCAATATCATCAGGATAAAATAAGGCATAAGATATTCCATATAATCCAGAAAAATAACCCAAGAATTTCAGTCATCATATATCATGGCCTACAGAGTTGTTAATTCAGTCTTCACCTAATAAAGCAGACACAAAATTCTGGCCCTTGATGTCTATTTCTCACTCACACACTAATTCATTACATGATGCTAAATAGAAAACCAAGTGAGGCCCTTTGCACTATTTGCAGTATTCTCAAACATATTTTATCGCACATTATATCCATCTAATCCTTCCCTTTCCCACACCTTTAAGGCTTTGTAGAGGTGCTAGCATAGATTATGACTATATGGTGTAGTTTTGCTGAAAGTACTATGTTAATAAAATTACAAAGAAAAGTTAGAAAACAAAATTGTTTGATTTAGGTAACTTACATTCATAGAGTCTCAAAATGAAGAAGCAGGTGAACTCACGCAATAACAGATCCCTTTACCCAAAGTTCTGGTAGGCACACAAGTTTAGTAAAAAAATGAACTTAAGATTCAAGCAAAAATGTCTGTGGAAAATGTAGTGCATTTGGAAATACCTCTGTGGCAATATCAGATCCAGAACTGAATGGTTCAAACTGATCTTTAAATGCAGAAAATTAGCCAGAAAATCCCAGAGATAATGAGAGAACCTAGTTAATAACCACTTTTTAAAAGCCTGTTATAAATGAACCTTTACTTTTTTTCTCTGTCTCTTTTAGAAAGTAACTAGAGAGCTGAAACAGTAATAGATTCTATTTTGTGCACAAGATACTGAATCTCTCCAACACTCAAAACACCAAAGAGTTTCACATGCTTGCATTAATTAAGCACCTCTACAGTGAGGTACACCAACATTTGGGCAGTTTTGAAGTTCATTTTCAGTAGCCATATGATTAAGACAGTCTTTAAAGAGCCTATTACACTCTCATTTTCAAATAAAAATACAATATTGAAAAGCTTATATCCAGGATTAAAACAGCTGCATTTCTCTATTTCAGCGCATAAACAATTTTGTATCTCTCAGTCCATCTCAGATGTGAAAAGCTGAATTTTGGTCAAAGGTTCCAGTTAAGTGAAATATCCTAATCTGATTGACATTTTGCCTCCTTGTTAATGAGAAACTGGCTTTTATCTCTTTGACTGATAATCGATAAATTGATAGTTTAGGCGAATACACCTAAAATGGTAAAGCAAAGTCTGTCCATTTGGAAATAACACGCAGCATCAGGTTACAGCCCGCATTAATCCAGTCTTGGCAAATTGTGAGCAGGTGAAAAGGTAAATTAAATTTTTCTCAGATAAAATCTATTAGGCTTTGCAGTAGCAGTTCTGAGGCTCACAGGACTAAAGAAAACCAGGTGCTTTTTGTGAAAATCATGTTATGCTACTCAGATTTGCCAGGTTACCCATATTCACAGTCAGGGCATATAGGAGGAGGAATGCCATGATTTCTTTGCATAAAGGACTATAGATTTCCCCTGGGATAGTTAAGAAAGCATGTTTTAATACATATCTAAATGGGAAACAGTTCTGATGAATGAAGCCTATGCACAGAAATGTGCATAGGAATTAATGAAACAGACTGTACACAAAAGTGCAAATCAAAATTTATGCTGGCTGTGAAAGCACCTGCTATCACTGACACTGGAGTGATTATGAAACAGAATCAATTGCTGCTGACTTTGCTCCACAGCTCAACCTGCACACTAAACTTCATCTCTCACATCCTCAGAGAAAGAGGTGATTTACTATGGTTTACTATGGTTTTTAAAGGAGGAGAACATTGTAGTTGACTACCAATGCAGATTATCAATAAAGATTTACCCAAACTGGAAAGAAGTAGATCTTGTCAATGTTAGTTTTTGCAAATAAATTTTTAGATCTGAATGTAATCTCATCAAATTTACACCACATGAAGCAAGGGTGAAAATTCACATCGCATTTTATTTTTTATTTTATTTTATTTTATTTTTACACAAAATCTTGTTATTTTAGATCAAATGTCTTTTAATTAATATATTAATATATATTTTGAGAGGGGATCTTATTGATGTTTATAAATATCTTAAGTGTGGGAGTCAAAGGGACATGGCTAAACGCTTTTCAGCAGTATGTGGGGACAGGACAAAGGAAAAAGGCCATAAAATGGGGAATAGGAAATTCTGCACCAATATGTCAAGGAACTTCTTCACATTGAGGATGATGGAGCACTGGCACAGGCTGCCCAGGGAGGCAGTGGATTCTCCTTCTCTGCAGATATTCAAGATCCACCTGAACACCTACCTTTGCAACCTGTTGTATAGAGCCTGCTTTGCAGAGGGTTTGGACTCGATGATCTCCAGAAATCCCTTCTAACTCCTACAATTCTGTGATTCTGTGATTTTGTAGTAAGTTTAGATGTAGACTACTGTTAAACCAAAGGAAAACATTTTGTGGAGAAATCATTCTGACTCTAGTATGAACAAACTGAAACAGCACTACCTTGGATATCACTGGATATTTTACCTGGCTATTTTTGTGGGCAGAATATTTACCAAACTTACAAACAACAGTAAGGAGTTATTATGTAAGAGGAAATAAAATCAGGCTGTCCAATACCAAAGATGGAAAAACTTTTATGAGAGAATTTTGAATCTGGTGTTTCTTAATCATTGGTGGTAATATGGAGTCATGTACTACCTGAAAATTATATTTATGGTTCATATTGTACTGATATTTTTGTGATCCTTTGGTTCATCAGTGCACTGGAAATATACAGTGTATAACATTTGAAATGTTTTGAAAATCTAGTAAAACTTTCATTCTATAAAGTATTAATTTATATTTGTTAAGGAATTAAATGGAAAAGTATCGTTTGGTTCAAGTGTCACATACTCAAGGTGTAGTATGCAAATAATGGTGTTAAGCTAATATTTATTTAAAATTTGTTGAAATGATCTGATGTAAATTACATGTCATACCATAGAACATGGTTACTTTAATTCGTAGTGGGTTTGTTTCCCGTAGGAGCAAATTGCATGCATGGATTTCATTTAAGAAAGAATAGAGGATGTTTTCCACTAGGCATTGACCTCTTCTCGTACAGCTCCTCACCAAAACTGGTGGGAAAGGTGTGAGTGTTATCTGCTTCTTCGTGCATGTTAGATAAATCTGGACCTTTCTATGTGCACAATCACTTTAACGACCTATAGTGTTACATTTGTCATGGCTCTGTACATGGCTATACTACACCAAGGGTAACTCTGACAAGAATGATGAGACTGTTGGTTCCCTACAATTCTTTACTTACAAGCCACATCAAAGTACATAGCAGGCAGTTCTTTAATCCCACTAAAGGCTTATTTCAGGTCACCTTATGTAATATCTTTCAGGCCTGATAAGGATATCGTGCTGCTTTTCATGCTTGAATAACTTCACTGACTTATGGGAGTTCTTTCAGATTTACACCCATGTAATGGAGCACAAGATCAGGCAGCTGTTCTTTCCCAAGAGACAAGAATTAACATTCCAATTTCAGGGAAAATCTATTTCAAGGCAAGCAAATACCTTGCAATGTCTTGAAGTTAATGTGCTGTATCTCCTCCATGCTAATCATGCCGGAATCATGTCCCAGCTGATGGAAACAGTTGTAGCTTCAAAATTTCACTGGAGTTATACTGTTCTCACTAGCTGAACGCCCAGCCAAACATTCTATAGCACAGCATGCAGCACACCAGAAGGTGTATAATCAATTCTTTACATAGTTAAATGAAGAAAAATACGTTAATGGAACATTATGGCAGTGGTGTTATGCACACAGCAGACAACATATTTAAAATTATAGCCCCCTCAAGCAATTTTAACTTGTCTGCTTTGTGATAATATATTAAAACATTAAAACTAATCGGTTTCAAAACGGAATATAGTGTATGAGCCAGGGGACTGAGTTATCATCACTGAGGGAACTCTAACTTTTAATTTGTTGATTTTGGTGAACATAAAATCTATTTATTTTCCATATTATTTTCCATATTTATTTTATTATTTTCTTCATTTTTTAGGCTTTTTTTTTATAATTATTGACACTGTAATAAGGAAAATGTCTATTGACCCCATACATTTCTCTTCAGCTCTTGAGAGAAAAAAACTTCTGATTTAAAATCAAGTTATACAATGTAACAAATAATAATTCACAAATTAACAGTACAGAAAGGCCTACAATATATTTGCATGCAGAAAAGACAAAGTCATATGGCTGTTCTCAGTCAAGGCCCTACAAGCAGAAAAAATGTAATGGTTAGAGTGGTATGAAATTTTTTGTTTCCAAATTGCCATTATTTTCAAAAACAGACAAGATCTATGAAATTCACAGTCAAACTCAAAGCATGAATTTATTTTTTACAAATTTTAAAATACATATATTATGTGTTGTACTATAACATTTCATGGGAGTGCCGTCTCCACTGAAGAGTGCATGAAAATATTTTTAATTGAACATGATATGAAGTTATGTGGTTACTATTTGTGTTGAAGAAATTTGCAAGAAAAGGTTCTTTTTTGTTCTAGAAAGAGTGAAGCATAGAAACTTATAAACAACATTGTGTGGTTTGAATGCACAATTAACTCTCACAAAATCAACACTCTTTAAACCCCTTCAGATATCTTTTATCCAAAGCAACCTTGAACAAAGATAAATAAACTCTTATAAGTTAAAAAAGAATTTATTCAGTCCAGTAAAGTGATGGATGATATAGGGCTGCAAGGTAACTAATTATTAACTGTAACATTAAACAAGTAGTTAACAAAGATTAATCTTCAAGTCAGTTTACACCAAGCACAGATAACTCATTAAATCACTGTTTTTTATTTGTGCTAGAATAATAGGAATGATGCACAGTTCTCATTAATGAGGATGTTATCTCCTCACTGCATGAAAACTTATGATTTTTTTTTTTGAACATCATGTTTGATATGCACAAAAAAGGCTATGAAGCAGATGGATCTTAATTGGACAAGCAGATAGAATTCAGAGTTAAACATGAATTACTAATTAGTTTTCTTTTTTAAGATTAACCTTTACTATGTTTCCCCGCAAGATAGTAATTTTGGATTAAAATCACTATTTTGTGAAGTTGCTGAAATATTGATTCAGTGTTTATTCAACAGATTTGTTTTTAAGTGTTTAACATGGAAATCCACGTAATATTGTAGACTCTTTCAGAAGTCTGATGAAACAGAAACTTTGCTCCTGTAAAAAAAAAAAAAATGTTGTCTTCTGATATGTTGTATTTGTTTTGAGCCCTAAAAAGATTTTAAAATATAACTGAAATAC
>VXAB01010400.1:0-32553 GCA_013399175.1 Odontophorus gujanensis | reverse complement strand
TTTTAAGCTACAAGCTATTTTCACCTCTTGAATTTAGTGTTCTCATCTCAGTTTACAATTATGGCTTTATTCTTGTATCTGGATTATTTTCTTCATTCCTTTTCACCTTCTGTGAAAGCAGTTTGCACGGTTTTAACTGCTCTAACAAAGCTCACCTTTTGATTTCTTTTATTTCTCTTTCTCAGCAACACCTGCTACTTTTTATGATATTTTAGTGCTCAAAAGATGGCAGATTGATAGCCTTGGAAATGGAAGACCCATTTGTATGTTTACAATATTTGAGCAAACCGGAGCAGTAAAAGATTTTATGAAGGTACCTTAGCTTTCCTGGAAAGGCCACTGATATGGTATTTAGTTCAAGTACTCTTTTCAAAATCTTCTCAGGATCTTTCAAGTTGCAAAGGGATTTTGTTTTTTTTAATGGATCACTGCCTACTAGACTTAGATAAATTGTCAAATTCTGCCTTAGGAACACAGAAGTTCCCTCATAGGCCAGAAACCATCAATTTCTTGGTTACAACTCTTGCATTCCATTATCAATTCATGGTAACTGCTGACCCTCCACAGATATAACCAAGAATATCACAATTTTTTCACCAATGCAGCTCTTGTGAGGTGGGAAAATACTTCCATTCCCATTTAGATGACAAGAAAATAGGATAAAACAGATTAAAAATGTGTTTTTCTATAGTATTTACAGTGATGATATACAGCTAAATGCATTCATTTGATGATCTGGGTATAAACGAGTTGCTCAAGTCCACACAGGCAGGCTATCAAAAAGCACAAAGCGTTTAAGCCAGCTGTACACATCATTACACCAAGTGTCAAATGACTTAAGCTTTTTTTTTTTCCTTAAGGTCCAAGCCACAGGGCACAGAATTTATATCCTTAAGTGGAGAAATGTACATAGCTAAAAGCAACGCACCTCTGGAATCATTTTCTCAAAACATTGCTGTATTTGAATTAAAGGAAACTCAAACGTTTGTTCAAGAACATCAAAGTTGCTGTAACATATCTTCAATTACCACTGCTTCTATCCTTAAAAAATAGCTATTAGTAGTATTTTCTGTCTTGTATACTTGAAAGATGGAAGAGTCTTGTAAATCTTAACACTAGCTACCTGATACTCCATGTCTAGTAGCTTAACAGAGAGACTGCAATTTAAAAAAATACAGAACCCTGCAGTCCATTCACAAAGAGAAGCTAAAAACATCCACTTAGCATTATATTGTCAAAGTGCTGCTCACTCAGCTACAAAGAAATTGCCAATTGTGCTGATGAACAATATCCCAGACTATTTAAAATGACAGAAAGGATCAAAACATAATGGTTACGGATGAGAAAGTGGAGGTGCCAAAAGGATTTCATTCCTTTTCTCTACTTTGGTATGAAGTTTAAACTGAGAACTGAAAGCTGAACTGCTTCTTGCTGTTCAAGATAGCCCATTGTTAAATGTACCTCATTCTCAAGCTCAATTTGTATGACCAAAAAAAAAAAAATCTACATATATATAGATAATATAGATAATAGATAAGTCACGTAACATTCACATCTAGAACTACATGAATGAGACAGTTCTGAATCATAATCTTTCTACTTAAGACTCATCTCAGTTAACGTAAAGTGTTGCTGTTGCAGATCACAACCACTAATTAGTTTTGTCTAGAGTACTTCAAATCTACATTATAATTAGGTATTCATAGCCCTTGGCTTAATTAAATGACAGTCAACGAGCTGAGCTGATGCTATTTAACAGATCACCTTTCTGTTTGGGAAGTTGTCTTCTATTTGGTGTTTTATTATGATAACAGAACAAGTTCTGGGATACACATCGATACACTAAATGTTTCTCTCTTACTTAATAATAAAGAGGTATTTTCACTGTTTTACCTTTTGCAATATTTAAAGTGTGTAAATGTTTCAATTTTAATAGAGTACACTCTTAGTAGAAGAGGTGAAATACAATCTATCTGCCAATAGATTCTCTGTGATTTTATTGTAATGCCAAAAGGATCTTAAGATTTATTATTTCCTGTGAATACTAGTAACTATGGAGCCAAAAGTATGATGTGCTGCTCTCTGCCGTGCTATGGGATCTAAGTATCTGTGTGAATTTTTTTCATTTCCGAGTCAACATTGTAGAACAAATATATCATGTAATACGTATAAACTGTTCTTCATGATGAAGATATTCACTGACTTCTTTTGATTTGATTGTTCATCTGAAAAAGATAAGCTTTGAAATTGTGTAGTGTCACTTCTTACTGTATTGATTTCAGCTAAACTTTATTGTCCACTGTACAGGAGTCTACATTTGAGCTGACTGTCTAGAATGCTGTAACAGTTTTATAGTATTTTAAAATTCTGTTTGAGAATGAGATTAATTGCTGCTTGAATGTTTTCAGTGTTCTTATTTGTTTAAATGAATCTTAGCTTTACAGATAAAAGTAAGTTGCACACAAAAGCATAGAGGAATAGATGGCATCAAAGTGTTCTAGAGTGTGACTTTAGAGTGATTATGCCTTAGTGATCACTAGTTTTTCTTAACACCTGTCCATGATAGGAAATTAAACACAAAGAAAAAATCATTGACACATTTTAATGTTAGAACTCCTCGCAGCTGTGCCTGCATAAGAACAACCCTATAACAGATTTAAAACTTTGTTTTGTAAGAGAACACTGAGAAAAGGGGAAATTCAAACCCTTACCCAAAATACATATAACATCTTTTATAGGCTTACATGCCTTCAAGGGTTTATATGACAAAATGTAAAGCAATACAAACAAAAGTTAGGAAGAATGTCTTTTATACTCACTTTTTCTTTGTGCTCTATTAAAATAACAGTAACTACCGATTATTGCAACACACAAATCAAGTTTCATCAGTAACAGTACTTCAACACTGACAAACACAATTTCTAACACAACACATGGCACTATAATATCTCCTGTCATTATAGAACAGACTTATATTTTTAGCTTTCCCAGACAAAAAGAAATTCCCACTTACTGGAAGATTAATTTGCCTTCATATACTCACAAGAAACACAAGAAACCACATCCAAATTGAGATAACTAATCCCATATGGCAATAAAATAATAACAACAAAAAAGCTGAATCCAATGAAAATAAAAACCTGAAACAATAATTGTAGTGTTTAGTTAACTTCCACCAATTGTCAGGAAATCCAATGGTTTTCCAACAGATTATATGCAATAATATGCATTCCTTGAATAAGAGAAATTCCCATTTCTAAGAACTATTTAAATTTTCTATTGTTCTAATTAAAATTTAAAATTTGCACATGTAAACTTTATGAACAACAGAATCAAAATTAGATCTAAACTGATCATGCTGTCCTTTTTAACATTTTTGCAGCCTTTTTTATAATCTATGCTGAAGTTGAGGATCTCATAGATCTAGATAGTCATTTAGTTGATACAAAACATGAAAACAAACCTTCATATTTAAGCCATATCTTTCCATCATAATATGTAATTTCAGTCTTTATTGACAAGGCTTGCAGCCTGGGAGGCCAACAGCATCCTGAGCATCACCAAAACAGTGGTCGCCGTTTGTGAGAGGAAGGGGATTGTCCCCCTTGTGAGATCCCATCTGAAGCACTGTGTCCAGACCTGTGACCAGTGGCACAAGAAAGACATGAAGCTGTTGAAGAGGGTCCAGAGGAGGCCACGAAGATGATGGAAGAGCAAGAGTGCCTCTCCGGTGAAGAAAGATTGAGGGAATTGAACTTGTTTAGTTGGAGAAGAGAAGGCTACTGGGAGACCTCACTGCAAACTACCTGTACTTGAAGAGAACTTATAAACAGAAGTGGGACGAACTTTTTACACAGTCTGAGAGTGATATGACAAGTGGGAAGGGCTTTAAACTGAAGGAAGGGAAACTTAGGTTAAAGGTTAGGAAGAAATTCCTTGCTCAGAGGATTGTCATAGTTGCTCCATCCCTGTAGGTGTTACAGACCAGGTTGGATGGAGCCCTGGGCAATCATATTTGGTGCTTGGAAATTGCCCACAGCAGGGAGTTGGAACAAGATGACCTTTAAGATCTCTTCCAACACAAGCCATTCTGTGATTCTATGATTCTGAGATTCTATGATTGAATTCTATTTTTTAATGACTCCACAAGACCCGATCTTAACCAAAATAATGACAGAACTGTTAGCATGCCCGAATCAAGCTGGATTTATGTAGAAAGTGTACACCTATCCACCAACTTATTTAAAGTACCAGATTTCTTTTATATCCTGGTTCCTAGAACGTTCACAGAAACATTAACTTTTGTCGGATAAAAGAAGACTTCTGGAGATGGAACACACCACTGACTAAAGGCCCTACTGACAAGAACAGAAGTAAGCATGTTCTCATTCTACATTGTAATAAGCACACCAAACAACTTATTTTATCCCAAAAAATGTGTCATTCCTTTCCAGGGAAACCGACAACAAGGGATATAAAAATACTGCTTTGATGAATTTTGGCATGATTTCATTTTATTACACTCAACTGAACTGAAAGTACTTCTTTTTTTTTTTTTTTTTTCTTTTTTCTCTTTTTTTTTCTTTTTTTTTTTTAATCTGAAATTCTCTGTCCAAAGTCCAAAGTAGTAACTACAGCAATCTATTTATTGTGCTAAGTGGGCACAACATTTCTGCCTAGATAAGTCTGCCTCTGAGCAATTTGACTGCAAGCTGCTTGTGAAGATACAGGAAAATTATCTAGGGATAATGTCTGAGGGCCTTTTGCTGTGGAGACTTTACCACTGAGTGATGTTGGAAAGGGATTTTAGATAGACAGTGACTCTTGTGTATGTAACAAATCTTGTTTTTATCAAGATGTGCAGTATATAGAACTACAGTGATGAAAACATTCAACAAAACCCTGAGTGGGTTTGGCATATGGTATTTATTGAGTGTATTGACTCCCTTTCCCCTTTGGCTACTTTTTCTTTTCTTTCAAAGAAACCAAATACTTATTGTTTTTTATTCTCAAGAACTAAAGACTTGCAGGTAGGCAAGAACCACTTTAAACTAAGGACTTCTTATGCTGAGCCAGAAGGTAGAGAATGCCTATGAATTAGAGGAAGCAGAAGCAGAGTCAAGGTGCAGCTTTATTCACTTCAGAAGAAGACTCTTTTCTCCATCCTGATGTAAGTAAAAATGAGAGGCAGGAGATTGCTGTGATTTTGAGCCACCCCTGTAAAAATTTTAACTGATGTATTTTAGGTTTTGTTCAATAACTGTTCAATGCAACTGTAGTGCAAAGGAATAGTGACTGCAATGCAAGGATCCAGGATCTCAGTGAAGCAGCCTTTAGCTGCAGGCTAGAAGCATGCTCTTTATATTGGTTCTCCTTCACGTTCATGACTTGCATGTTTTGGTGCAAGGTGCTGCATATTCAGTAGGAGACGGCTATAGTATACATCCTTACAGTTCTGACATGGTTGAGGGGAAAATAAAGCTCAAGGATCTGTCTCTCCCTAGAGATCCTCCAGCTAAGCACTTCTTCAACAAGTTCTCCATCGACCAAGCTAAGTCTGATAAGGTAGGTAACACCTTCAGCATATGTTGTCATGGAAAAGGGCGTCAAATTTATTTGATACTTATTCCCAGAAGAGATCTTTACTCTTTTGACTCCTGAGTGAACAGCACCAGTAATTTTTCAGTGTTATTCATAGTAGAGCCAGATCTGTGACAGATTGCTACAAAGGTGATTGTTGGCTCCAGCAATTCAGGTACAAATATATAACCTTCTAAATCACCTTCAGAAAGTTCTTCTCTCACTATCAGCTGAACAAAGAGTTTAGCTACCTACCTGAGTAGGCACAGATTGCCATGCCAAAGTGACATTTTCCTGTCCAAGCAGGCAACCTGAATGTCATAGAAATAAAACTTAAAAATTGTCCATATTAATTCAAACACTGTCTGAATATCAAGAAGAATTAACAAAGATCTAGCTTGAACGTTCATTAAGAAACTTTGAAAATTCTGTTCTCTGTGTACCTACTTTTGCCTGGGCTCAGTGTCAGCTTCGGTAATGAAGCTGTGCAGCACTGAATGAGAGTTGCATAAAAAGAGCTGTGTGAGAAAATGCTCTGACAAGTGAGATCCTGTCCTCTTCGGCAGGAGCTGCACTGAAGTTCAAGCTCTTTGCTCCTGCTATCACATTCGTGCCTGGCTCTGTACTTCACTGAACTGAACCAGGCCCTGACCCATTGCTTAGACTTCCTGGACTGACCTCAGGCATACGTTGTCACTATGAATACGAGTAATGATCTGGACTCTTGGGTGACCCTGGGTGCCCTTATCAGGTCCGCTCTGCTTTTCTTGTTTCGGTGCTGTAGGGCTGTGCCCTCACTGTGTCTGAAAGGCCCCTGCCCCATTTGCTTCACCTCTGCTCCTGTCTCCTGGCTGTTCTTCTCTTACAGTGTGAGAGAACTGACACCTCATTCTCCATTCATAACAGTACAAGCCAGGTCATGCTGTTAAAACTGCTGTCACCTACATGAATTCAGGAAGCATATTGTGCTGAAAGCTAGTAGTGGGATTCAAGTCTTTAGCACATTACTACCTTTCTTAGCACAATGAACCATAACACTGGCCTCTCTTATATCTTTCTATTACCACCTGGATACTTCAGTTTGAAATCTTCTTTCTTTGTGTTTGGAAAGCCTGGATATCTCAGCAACTACATTTTCATCATTCTACAACACAGAAATTTTTTTTCTTTGATAAATAGCAGATGCCCAAACACTGAATCAAAGAACAAACTCAGAGTAGGAATTCAAACACATATAATTGGAAGCACATCTGCTGTCTCCAAAAAGGACAAAAAGGACATGGTTCACAGTTATACATAATGCTTAAAAGATTTTTAATCATGAACAAAATAGGGATGATACAGTGTCGTACTCAGGTTTTCTCAGCTGTGGAATAAACTGACAGAAGAGATTTGACAATCTAAAATACGACAGCTCTTAGAGTGCTTTACTACCTTCTCTTTAAGGTTCTGTTTGTTATAGAAGAATGATAAATTGTCAGAATCAGTGAAAGCAAAAGGACAAAAGCCCAGCTGTTAAATAGCTACAACAAATTTAAAATAGAAAACTGGTAAATAATGATAGGAATGAAAAATTCCTATTTATCAATGCTATTTCATCTGCTAACACTTTGTAGATACAGTCATATTCAGCCTGTACTTCGTGAGGTCCCAATAGGATGTGTTGGTGTTCAGCATCCCATTGAAAGGTCAGTTTGTCACATGAGCAACCTGCAAGAATGGAGTGAATGAAAGCATGCCACGGAGATGCTAATTTCAAAATTTTTTGTAATTTAAATATTTTCTATCAAACCAGGAAGTGATTAGTTCTCATTTATTTTATACGCTGGCATGTAGAAAATCAAACAAAATTATACCATATCACTTAGGTGAATTTGTGTTAGTATTTAGCATAAGACCTTCATTACAGTAAGTCTGTGTTAGGAATTTCATTGATGCTACAAACATGACAATAAATGGGAACGGTAAAAAATTGTTTCAGACCATTAGGAAGTAAAACACTTTAGTTGCAATGTTTGCTAGACACTAAGACTTGTAGACAGCAATCATAATGCTTGACTGTCCCAGTCAATCCAGCCACTGTCTTAGGAACCTGAATCAATTTGAAAATGAGCAGCATTTTCCCTCAATCCTTTCAAGATGACAGTCACTGCTGATTTCCTTTTTGAAGCATTAAAATAGTCTTTGAAAGTCTACACAGGTTTTTCAAGTCTTTCAAAAGGAGAGCAAGCCTCAGACAGCTGAAGTATCATTTTTCCCCAACTTGTAGGCCTGTACTACAGTGCTGAACTATGACATCTCTTCCTTATTTGCTTCTGCAAGATCAGAGAATGAGATTTCCCACACTGAGCAAGAAATCTGAGAGGTTTGCCTGTGAATCTAAAGATGATAAAAAAAAGGACAAAAAACTAACACTGAACCAAGCACAGAACTTCAGAAGGCAGCGATATTTTTGAATCAGCACAAATTCCAGAATTAAAATGATTAAGCAAAGAGTCAACAGAAACCATGCCCATGGCAGGGAATGTGGAGCTAAATGATATTTAAGGCCTCCTCCAACCAAAACAATTCTATATCCCTAGGTAAAACAGGACTTTGATACAGAATACTGATACAGAAAAATTAAAAAAAAAATTACAAATGTAGTAAACATGCCAAAAAGGACCATAAAACTAAGAAAATTACATCATAATCAGTCTATGTCTACTATGCATGGACGTCATTGGTGCTACTAGAAATATAGTTGCATATATCAGCAAAGATTGTATTTTAATACAAAATTATTAATCACTTTATATTAAAGAACCAGCGAACTACTCTGAATATAAATGTATGACTACCATACATGAAATCTTTTGTGTTTGAGAAAAGTAATTGCTTCATCTAAATCTACCCAATACAAGAAAATTTAACTTGAATATGTTGATGTAAAATGTCTCTAAGATGATAAAAAGATTGCTAAAAAATTCTATGGAACAGATTCAGATCATGTCACAGAGCAATGTTCTAAGACATGTGATCACTGTTTAAAAATCTGTGCAAGTGAAAGCTGAAAAATAGACCTCCATGGTTAAGTAAATCAGTAAATGAAATTAGGACCATTTTGAAGTATATTAAAAAATAAATCAAGAATCAAACAACCAAACAAAACACATAAACTACAAAAAATAGACAGTGAAATCACTACAAAGTAAGTGGATCCACAACTGGATCCAGAACAATGAAGCAGAAGCTGAGGCTTCCTCATTACTATTCATAGCAACATCAAAATGGACAGAAACACAATCCCAATTTAGTTGTAATCATTACAGTCCCTAGAAGACTTATTAAAAATTTCTATTTGTAAAACACAGGGAAACATAAAGATTAAGGATCAAGAGCAAAGCAAATTGAGATTGTAATGATGAGAGCTTGTCCAAACACAAGCTAGCTATATACATTCTTCTGGTTTCGAGTGTTGCTTTAATCAAAAAACAGCATTCCTACTCTAACTCTCAAAGATCCCTTTCATATAGGATTCAAATATTAACATCCATACCCTTCAAGACACAGCAAAAGTCTAGGAACATGAATGAGTGCCAATATCCCAAACTGGGCAGGGCTGGGAAACTAAATATGTGTCTTCTATAATGTGAGTACTGTGAGGCTCAGTAGTTTATCATCATATCATATGTCTGTACCATGATGCACGGAGTTATGTTAGGATCTTAAGATTCAGCCATCACTACAGTTTGCCAAAGGCAGGAAAGATTTGCAAACACAATAGTCTTGTAGAAAATCTTAACAATGGTGATTAACAAGGACAACCTCTGTTAAATGTGTTGTTGTTCAGCGTATGTGCAGTTATCCTTCAGGAGCACCTTTGCAACATCACTATAGTGCAAAATAACTAAACAGAATCTGAACACACGTAAAAAAATCTTAATTAAAACTAATGTGATTAAGTATAAGCCTAGGGGTAGATTTCATCTAACTTAAGTATGGTAGGGTTGAGACCAAAACTTCTGAATTTAGATGTCTCTATGTGTATATCTACATGAGGGTTAGGTGTATACATTCTAGTTCAGTTAATATCACACAGTGATTTAGCAGACTTGTTAATGGAGTTCAGTAGCTCACATCTAGTGCACTATGAGGTATTCAGAACATCATCATGCCTGGTGTGTCACAGGATCATATGGAAAATGAGCCCATGAACTGGCACCTGAAAACCCAAAGAGGTATTTTAAGGATGCTCAAATGATGTTAGACACATAAGTTTAGGCAACTGAAGAGAACTCTAGAAGACTCTATTAGGATGAAATCCACCTTCACTAATTGTGTTAACTACCTCCCCATTGGCTAAACAGATTCTTAGTTAGCATGTATATGGAGACATATCATAGAAGCATAGAATCATTAAGGTTGGAAAAGATCTCTAAGATCACCTAGTCCAACCGTCCACTTTCCTTCAATATTGCCCTCAAAACCATGACCCTCTGTGCTATATCTACTCTCTCCTTAAACATCTCCAGGGATAGTGATTCCACCACTTCCCTAGACAGCTTGTTTTAATGCTTAGCCACTATTTCTAAGTATAAATTATTCCTAATCTTCAATCTGAACCTCCCCTGATGCAACTTGTATCCAGTCCTTCTTGTTCTATCACTAATTAAGCAGAAGAGGCCAATCCCCAGCTCACTACAGCATTCTTTCAGGTAGCTGTAAAGAGTGATGAGGTCTCCCTTGAGTATCCTCTTCNTACCACTTCCCTAGACAGCTTGTTTTAATGCTTAGCCACTATTTCTAAGTATAAATTATTCCTAATCTTCAATCTTGAACCTCCCCTGATGCAACTTGTATCCAGTCCTTCTTGTTCTATCACTAATTAAGCAGAAGAGGCCAATCCCCAGCTCACTACAGCATTCTTTCAGGTAGCTGTAAAGAGTGATGAGGTCTCCCTTGAGTATCCTCTTCTCTAGACTAAAGAATCCCAGCCTCCTCAGCCACTTCTCATAAGACTTGTGCTCCAGATCCTTCACAGCTTCATTGCCCTTCTCTGAACATGTTCCAGGGCCTCATTGTCTTTCTTGTAGTGATGGGCCCAAAACTGAACATCATACTCTAGGTGCAGCCTCATCAGAGCTGAATACACAGGAATGATCATGTCACTGGTCCTGTATCACATATCAATGATATGAAGTAAGGCCTAAACCTTGAATTATGGGTAAATATTTCTCATATGTTCATAGACATTTCTTCTATAGCATTTACAGTTCATGCAGTCTTCAATTTCATGTCACCTGACAGCAGGACTATCACAGACTTCTTCACTGAAATGGATCTTCAGGCAATATTCTTTCTCTGAACAGATTCCTTCCATATTTCTAAAACCAAGTATATTGAAGAAAGTGATGTAATGGTACAAGGAGGCACTTAGCAACTGGATGAGGAAGAGAAATAAGCATACACAGCAAAAACTTAAGCTATTATTGCACAAGAATAAAATCTTAGAAACACCATTTTTCTGCATACTTACCAAAATCAAACTAAAATAACAGAATATCCTGAGAACTCTTTACTAAACTGCATGCCTCACCACCTAACACATTAGCTGATTAACCTTTCCTGCTCTCACACTACTTGATAAGTATATACTTAACTGAAGTTTATGGAATGTAAAGTTACATTTCAAATTGTATGTAAACTTTCATTTTCATTGTGGATATTAATAAGTACAAAATAGAAGTGTAAAAGAGGATGGAGAATAACTAAAAATAGATTCCATTTTTCTAATGCCATGATGAATATATTCCTTAATAATGAAGTACTGTTTCCTGAAATTACAGTTCTGCACCCAAGGAAATGACTTCATATTTCAGGTTCATTTAACCTGGGAATGTTGTCCTGCAGTGCAATTGCCCATAAATGCATAAATTGAATAAATCCACCATAGGAGTGGGGCACACACAAAAAGAACATAAAGAGAACTTTGTCTCACAAGATAACAGAGATTCTTGGATGAAGAGATCTTGGAGATCCACGTGTTACTTCCTCAAAACATCTCCTACTCTAACATAGATATTCTGGAATTTCTGCTTAATGTAGAACACAGGTGTTCACAGTGCTTCTACTTTCCTCACCTGAAACCACTTTCTTTGGTAGAACCTGAAAAGAGAAATAAAACCTGTAGAGCTAAGGATCTCAAGAATAATCCTCTCAGCAGAATAATGAGAGATAGTATATTTAGATAGATCTTACACAGGTGGTATATGCAATAATACAAGGAGATAATACAAAGAGACAAAGGCTCACCTTAGATGACAAAGGCTCGCGGATACTCCACTCGGGAGGGATCTCCAGAAAGAGATCCTTCCCTGGTGGAGGCCAGCCCTTAAATGGGGCTTGGGGAGAGGTGGAGCCAGGCTCCACCCCCCTCCAATCACACAGGGATCATTGCCTTCACCTGTGCCCCCATGGCTGACTCAATGCTCACCTCAGGTGATCAATCAGTGGCTCAGGCTGTGATTCAGCAGTTCCCCTACAAAACCAAAACATATTTAACCATACAAAATCCAAAGTACAAACCGCTTGACATTACTCTGTAGCAGTATTTTCTCTTTTCTATCAAATTTAATTTGTATTTTGAAATATTGGGCAAATGGTCTGAGTGGGCTTAGAAACTATTCTCAAGGAAACAGGAAGGAATGAGTGTCTTTGGACAGAAGATTATTAAAGAGCCCTGCATAGATAATATACAGATAGTCCTGCAGGTCAAAATAATAATTACACATTTATAATATAAATCAAACATTTTCTCTGACACTGCCCACTATCACTTTCCACAAAGATCAACAATCTCTACTGTGTACACTGTCTGACAAGCCCCTAATCCATTCGTCTGAGAAGTATCTTTGAATACTTGTTGCTCTAAGCAGTTAAATTCGGGGTTTGTTGGCTCTTGTAGATATTCAGTAAGATGCTGAATGTTAATAATAAAGCTTGCATGTATATCACACTTGAAAGGCTATTGCTATAATTGGAATTCCTTTTTCTGCCCCTTGTGAGAGAATATGCCATGTAATCTTTTATTATTTGATGATATACAGGCATTTTGTATTTTGACATACATCCAAAATACAAAGGAGAACAAATTGGTGAACTCTTTTAGGTAATAAACATGTGATGCACCAGCTGAAGGGCATTAGGGATTTCCTTTCAGATGCCAGGACTAATCACTCATGGGAAATTTAAGTCAAGTAAAAGCAGAGAGAGAAAAATAAAGAAAAATATAAGATAAAAATGAAAGAAATAAATATTTAATCTTTTCCTACAGCTAGGAAGGTAGTTACAATCAACCGACTTTAAAACTTTTCTCCACACAGGTCAGATGCATGCTGTTGCCCACATCCTGAAAGGCATCCTTCCTAGGTTTTCCATAGAATATCTTCATCACACTCATGACAGGCCAAGTCCGCACTGATGGGCGAGCTATCAGTCTGCAGGACAGTTGAGTGTGAGTACAAGTCCACACCAACTTGGACCTTATTTTATGACTTGTGCTCAGCCCTTTCAGATCAGTTGAATGTGAATCTGGTGGTGGCGATGAGCTTCTGATCCTCTTGTGCTCCAGATCTTGTCTAGAACCAGGTTATACAACAATTGAATTCTTTTCCACCTGGTTTGCGTAAGTCTGGAGATTCACGACAGTGGCTGAGACAAGACATGTCACAGTGGGACTTAGAGATATAAACTGGAATTCTTTGAGGGCACCCCAAACATAACTCTTTCCTGATGGGCTATGTCATCCCAAATCCTGCTCTTGTCTATGCAGTGCTTGTCACTTGTTCATTGCATTTGGGAAAAGCAGGAAGACTCATGTGGATAAGTGGCAGTATAAATCACCAACATCTGGACTAGCCATTTTAACATTCTCTTGACAGTCAGTGATGAATAATGGGCATTTCGAGAGCACAATCCACTGCATTATAAAGTAGGTATTTCAGATGTCTACTACAATGCAGATAAATTGCATCCCAAAATTCTAAGAGTTAATGATTTATTAGAATTGGCTTTGGTTACAATGGAAGAGATCTCAGAAGATCTAGTTAGGAAAAAAAAAAAAACACATTGGAAGCAGTAATCACAATTTTAAATTAAACATCTATAGTTAAGGCATTCCATTAGAAGAGAGATGACTTTGAGCTATTTGGAAAGCCGGTTATTATATTCAGTGTGATATAATAATAAAGGATTAGAAGACAGCAAAATTCTGTAACTTCCAATATGTGCTGTGATACTTCTAAAATTATAAGGGGAAACACTGTATAAAAGGACTTCAAACTGTCCACTCAATATTTCAGAAAGTTTATGGGGAATAAACATAAAACCAAGAAATGAAAGAACTAGGGATTCAACTGAAAAAAAAACAAAAAAAAAAAACAAAAAAAACCAGATTTCTAAAAAGTCAAAATACAAAATAGAACTCAAATTAAACCAGTTTTTAAAAACTAAATCAAAACAAACAGTAAAATTTTATTCACTGAAAATTACAAAAAAGACAATTGAATGTAGATATTAAGAAGGGAGTCATGATTTAATGATTAACGTAGATAAGATCTGTAAGTGACTGTAATATGTTGGTTTCCAGATTGACTAATAATACTGGCTAAGGAGAAGATAGAATAGCTTACAGTGAAAAATGTTACCTCAAACTAGAGGAACACAAAATTTGGTAAGTGCAGAAAAATAAAAACATTGTGGAAGTTTTATTGAAACTGGAGCATAGATGCTCAGATTTTCCCACTATATAGAAGTGAAAGGGACAGAAATACAAAGGAAAAGTCAACTGTAGACAAGGAAGGAAATTTTTTTTTCAAAGAAGAGCTTTAGAAGCACCATGGATCAATAAATATTTTTCTGGATAAAAATGAATTTGAGGGAGAAAATAATGACCGGTCAGAATTTGGAAAGGATAGATGCTTTTTGTAATATAAATAGAGAGAAAGATAAACTTTACATGCAATTACAGTGAAACATATTCTCCAGGGAGTGAGCGGGTAAATAGTGGAAGGGATATACCTGTAAGTGACAGTCTCAACTCTAGTTGTACAATTTGGTACCCAGATTTTGGCTATTTTCCAAGACTGAATACTCAGTCCCATGTTTCACCTCTGCTTTTCCACTTTATCTGTCTCTCTAAATCCTTTCTACTCACTCTTTTCTGTTCAGCAGCAATAAGTGACAAGATTTTAAGTACTACTTCTTTGTCCATGCTATTGGTCTGATGATAGCTAGCAAATAAGAACTAACAAAAATAAATTTAATTGGCCTTGATCTTTTCATACACTGTCTGGAAAAACTTTCTACTGCTGATTTCCACTGTGCAGTAAGATATTTGAAAACCACCTCCAGTGTCAAGTTATTTAGTCACCAAGTCCTGCCTAAACTGACCTTAACTTTTTATAGCGTCATGCGTATTTAGCACAGAATTAAACAAGATCTTAAGTCTCATTAACATCAATGCCTTTGCTAGGGCAGGTGTTTAGCCTTGAACAGAGATACTTCTCTGAAGTGTAGTGTTAATACAGAGTCTTGCAGTCCTCTTGGTACGAAGTGCTGATTATCCTCTGTTAATTTATTTTCCAAAGAAACTGATGAAATAAATACTCATTCCACTCCTGTTCCCATTAAAGTCAATAACAAAGAAACTATTGTCTTGGTTTCAAAAACCTTTTTGACAAATCATTCCTCAATCTGTAATCAGCTATTATTTATAAATAGGTTTAGTTTGTTGGAAGAAATTGCTTATGATTATGAAGATGGCAGAACTGAGGACTACTCCCTCAAAGCTGTGCGAAGTAACAATTATTTTCTGTTACGTGCTTCTGAAGGTATTAAGAAGTTTGCACATTAGCCACTAAATTTATATGGGGGTGGTTTTTATTTTAATGTACAATCAAGTAGTCAAATGAAATAAGTTACTTAGCACATGCATAGTTGAAATCTGCCAGAAATCTTTTAATACAAGTAATTCCTTTCAGGGGTAGTCAGGCCTTTATTATCAGTCAGGTATAGATAGTGATCAAAGTAGTATCATAAAGACAAGAGCTAGAAGTGTGTACTCAAACTGGTAAGGTCATTTACAGTGACCAGTAAACATCTGAAGGTTATTTTAACCTGATCTACGAGTGAATGTTCTGGAAAATGTCCTTACATTGGCCATGATATAGTCACTATTTTCTTAGATATTTAGCTCAGTCATAAGAGTAGATTAAACCTACCTGATATGTGACATGAGATCATTAATTCCAGAAAGTAGTAAATGATATCTCACTTGAGTAGAGCTCTTTAAAATACTGTTTGTAACAATTTACTGGCCTCAGAAAGTTCACCATTTTGTCATATCTACCAATCATATTAAAGTAATTCGTGCAAGTCCTTACGGAGTAAGATTAATGGCTACATACAGTATTGTAAAGTGATATGTCAAATCCATGCAAAGATCATGATAAAACTGTATTTCTACTTGGAGAACTGATATTTAATGAATGGTTTGCTTCCATTTTACACAGATTTAATTTTTTTGACACCACTGAAATCAGTGATGCAACGTCTGTAAAGAATGAATCACAAATTATACTTTCATTCACCAAGTACTCTACAGTGATGAAAAAAGTTGAACTGAAGGAATAGAGAACTTACTTGTCCTTTCATTAGCAAGATATTTTCTCGAATATTATGTTCTTTCAAAGCACAAAATAGCTAGACTTTCAAAATAGTTTTATTGATTTATTGATTTTCCTGGGGAGGTACTAGATTTGTTCAGTTTTTAAGGAATAGTTCTAGCCCTGGATCTACTGACACTTTGTCAGTCTGGTAAATCAGACTGACAGGTGACTGATAAGCAATTGATAAACGGATGCAAGTGAGGTATTGTTCCAGAAACAGTGTTCTTGGTAGTAATTAGCACTTAATAAGTAATTCTGTGATCTATAGGGACTCTTATCAATTATTGCAGTGTAAACATTGACTTGTCAAGTCAGTTAGTGGGACTCATCTCATTTAATTCTAGCAGTTTGAAAGTTTATCTCCAAACGAATTCTCTGGGTTACATATACAGTCAATGGGTTACATATACAGTNAATGTAGAGAGCAAGAAAACTCTTATAAATGGTTTTTAGACAATATATTTTAAACATATATTATGAGACAGAACGTATCTCCTTGGAGTGCCTGTGTAGCTCTCTTTTTCTACTTACAGTAAAGCCTAAGTGTAGGGATGAGATTCACCTTATTTAAATTTTTCTGTGTAAAACTTTGGGCTTATTTTTCTCTACTGACCACAGAGGCACCATGGGGGACTAGTTTGATTGAGATACCTGCATTGAAGGTATCAATTAGCAGTGTTCTTTCTGTCCAGGTCCTGAAAAGTTTCACAAGTTTGAAGTCACTGCTGATAGTCATCCCATTATACTTAAGTAAGGGTCTATTTTACATATAGAAATGTATGCTTTATGATTCCATATTAGGTATGTAACAAAACAAGGGCATCATCTCTTGTCTTTCTTAGAAGACATAACTTTATTTCTCTCAACCAACTATATAGATAGCTTAAGCACTTACTGAGCAATTACTGGTTCAGTAATAGAGGCTCCAACATTTATATCTTTAGCTATTTATCAGAGCCACATTTTCACAGTATCTCAACATTGTAAACTAATCAGATTTTCTTCCCAAGAAATATTGACTATTCTGCAATTTAAGGAGATCCACTAGAAAAAAAAAAAAAAGGAAAAAAAAATAGAGGGACCTCATAAAGGATGTTTAGGAGAAAGAGAAAGAAAAAGCTAAATCATTTCTGTATTAGTTGGACATGCTCATTTCTAATCAACTCGTGAGAAAACAAATTTTTCTGTTAGCTACTGCTGTAGGAACTGACTTGTAAACAATATAAATGATGCATGATAAACAGAAGTTTTTATAAGGTTTATATGAGGCATTTATCTACAACAACCATACCCTTTTCTAGGTAGGGGTAGATATTTAGTGCTTGCTAATTTAAATTTATTTTGTCAATAATTTTTTAGTGCCAATTTTTAATTGACACAGAATATATATAATTCCCTTAATCTGGCAAACTTCATCAGTTTATAATTATAATTATTATCAGAGCTTACTTAGTTAATCCATCTGCTATGTCCTTTATGGACTGCACTTGATGAATTCACTTAGAAATGGCTGTATGAAGTGGTCTAAATAGATAATGAATCAGAAAAGAAATCTTATCCTATACCTACAAGTCTAGCAAATTGTCAAAGTGGGTTAAACAAGCAATAAGTCATTAACAACATATGGAAGCTGTTGTCCCACTACAGTACTACAGTAGACACTTCAGAAATTGTAACCTCTAACATCTGCAAATATGAAAATTTCTAGGAAATACCAACTTTATGCAAAAAAAAATAGTCTAGAAATATTATAGTTTTTTATAGCTCAGGTATTTAAAATTGTTGCAAGAATAACTTCAATGCAGGAAATTAAAAACCATACAAAAATCAGTATGTTCAATCCCTATGATTTAGAAGGTCCCATTATTATCACAGTGTTAATAGCTCCTGCCAACAAATAGGCCTATTAGATCCACAATAGTCTAGAGGTTAAATGGATTTAACACCACCAAGTAGGATCTTGCTGAAAATTACACTTACACAGTGAATTCTTAACTCTTCTGAAGATATGTAAATTATAATGTATATTCATTAATTTTCCAGCAATACTGTTATTATCTTAACCTTTCTGATATGATCTACCTAACATGCAGAAGTTTTGAGACACTCTCAGCTTTTATTTCATGGATAAAGACTGCCATGCACAGCAAATTATCTGTTAAAACACTTTATTTCAGGAAGAAAAAAAAAAGTTGAGAAAAGGGAGTCATGGATTATGACTGTAAAATTATCCCATGGGAATAATCTTGGTATAAATGTTATTTAATGGTTTATTTGAATCTAACACTATCAGAAGTGTAGGATGAAAATTTAATTTCCTACCTGCAAGCACCACTTTGTAATCAGTTCCTTTGCAATTTCTTTCAGTTCCTTTTTGAATATCTTCAAAGAGGAAATTCCAGAAATACTCAGGACAACCTCTGTTTAAGAGGAAACTTCATGTGCTCCAGTTTGTGCCCATTTTCTCTTGTTGTGGCACTGCACATCACTGAAAACTGCCTGGCTCTGAGAATGTTCTAGATATTCTTTAAGCTGAAATAATAAAAATGGCCTCCAGCATAAAAGGCACAATACAGACAAAGCAGAAACTTTCTATCCAGAATAGATATTTTTACAGACGCTTTGTATTATATGTGTCATCTGAGATGCACGTCACATGCATGTCATGCTTTAGGCCATATCAAAGTAGACTTGGGGGTGGAACAGTTCTTCTATTAACTATGGAATAAAGTGGCGATTATCAAGAGCCATGGAGGTTTAGTCTTTTTTAAATGAGCTTGAAATATAGCGCTAGAAATGAGTAAGAATACAGAAATAACATTTTAATTACTGCAGACCAAAATAAACACTAGATCTATACCAATATAGTTTCCCACTTTGATTCACTAGGATGACTCATCCTTATAATGGAGAGCTTGAAATATCATTCCTGTATACCTATTCATGCAGCTCAAGCTTAGATTATTCAGTAGTCATTATTTTAATATATGAGATCTTTCCTTTATGTAGGCCAGCAGGGTTGTTAACTGCAAAGGCAATGTGATGCTGTGAACACCTGCGCACATAACACGAACAAAACCCAATTTATTTCTCAAATATCATCTTCAAGACGGTCTGTTAATAACACCTTACAGTCTCCTAACAACAGGGACAGTAAAATGAAGATACATAAGTAGGATTAAAAAGTAATGTTTGAAAAGCTAACATTTCTCATCACTCAGAAAAAGGACAGCCCATATGCAACAGAACACTTAAATACTTTTCATTATGTGTCATGATTAGGTATGGTTTGAAGATAAAATTAATGTTGTTTTTTATATTCACATTCCATATGCACTAATTTCCATAGAGTTTCAGAGAGCAAGTATGATGTTAAAGACGAATATGATTTACAGTAGCAGCTTCTGCCTTTTTTTTTTCTTTAACCAACAGTAAAATATTTGAGTTTCAAAATTTGTCATAGTTGAGGATTGTCAGAGGAGGTAATGATGTGCAGTTCCCACCAAAGATAGACATTCCACATCTCAGCACTGTGAAGGAGAGCCATTTCTTATACAACTACTTATGAACAGAGATATGATAGCATCAGAAAAGCTTATGAGCATTTATTCGCTAATGATAGATGAGAACTACATCAATCTACAAACTACAGAATACCACAGTCACTCGAGATGAATTACCTTTTCTTTCACAAGTATTTATTTTTTAGATCAACTGAGACATTAAAATGTACTATCCTTCATCTGAATGGCCTCATTCAAAATAAGGTGCATGTGATCTATCATGGGAATAAACAAGCTAAATTTAAGTTGAAAGGACAGAAAGATATAAATGCAAGTACTGAAAAACTGTATTCTGCTCAACTGATAATTTACGTCTAATTCTTTTTTTTTTATTGCTATTGACAACTAAAAGAGCCTTAAAGGAATGTCACTTTAGTATCTAGTTCTGTTAAATGGGACTTAGGTCTACTACAGAATTTTTTGTAAAAATCCAGTATGTGTCATCCTGAAAAAATAATTTTCAAGTTTTTAAAGCAAGAGCAAATATATCTTTAAATATTCTGCTCAATCACAGTGTTGAAGCTGGGTTTTTCTACTGATAAAGTCATGAAAGTAATAGGCCCAGAAGCAGCAATAGACTTAATACCTAACTTTCTTGTTAAATTCCATGACCCATGTAATTCAGGTCAGACTACATGTTTTCAAAAGTGTACCGAATCAAAGTTAGAAACCAAATCCAGGGCAGTCATTACTATCTGGACAATGCAGAAACTTTATGCTCTTAACAATAGCTAAGAAAAAAGGAAACCTAGGAAATTTTCTTGACCACTTGCAAGAAAAGAAATTAGAATTAAATATTTAAAGGCTAGATGCTGAAATAACAACTGCCTTTTGAAGTTTTCTGGTTTAAATACGCACAGATACAACAGGAAGAAAAGATTACACATCTTGATTCAAAACTGCACTACTTAAACTTGGAAGTAATTGGAATTCCACAAAACCTCACTTCCACCATGAATATTCCTATAGAAAAGTGCAAAACATATCCCATCAAATGTTTTTTAGATTTCATACAAAGAAGTAAATATCAAGAGATTCCTAAATATTTAAGAAATCTGAAATTAATGGATAATTTAAATGACAGATTCTTACTGAATACATTTTGATATAACTCTTCAGAATGTAATCTAAATGAAAGAATTATGAGCCTTGTCTGAGTAAAAACTAAAGTATACCTTAAATAGAGAGCAGTATACTTTATTTCCACAGCTCTTAACTGATCTGAAGAAACTGGAGAAACTATCTGATGCATTCAGGAGCCTGGAACTATTACAATGTACTTGTAGCAGTGAGAATCTTCACAACAGATTTGGGATATAGAGATGATCTAAGCCAATAATCTAGTAAGAGAGGGGGGAAAATAAGAAAGAGAGAAAAAAACATTATAGCATAATAATGTTGTAACATAACTATAATTAGTATCAACGCTATTGACAGCATCTGTTTCCACATCAATTTGGTTATTCATCTGGTGAGGAAAAAGGTTCCCAGGATTTCAAATTATTGTATAGGAATATAACTCATCACACAAAAAAGAGCGTCTCTTGGCTCTTAAGAGATCTTATCATTATAATACATCTATATCAAGCTGACCTATTCCCTCTGGTAGGTGTTATCTGCATCTGTTCTAGATAGTAGCAACACAAATTCTCATGCAGTAAGGTCAACTGACACAACGCTGATCATACACATATCAAGGTCTCTAAACTTCCAAAATAACTTTGACGTATGAAAACTACTATTGGCAGTGAACTTTTTATAAGTCTAATAACAAAACCCCACACAAGAGCTCATTGACAAAAGTCAAAAGTAATTCAACAGTTTAGCAACATAGGTGATAAGTTTTGAATCCTGGCATAGCTATAGCCATTGAGAGTCTCCCATTCACATTTCTGAGATAGTAGAAATAATACTGCTTCATACTACACAAAACAAAACAAAAAAAAATTATGTGAAATAATGGAATATCTGCTTTCTTTACACTCTATGTAATATATAACTGCTTTCCACTGGAATGCTGCAGTGTTTTGCATTTCACTGGGTGTCTAAATCATTTGTTTATAAGCTTGATGTCTGAAATTCTTTAATCCAGACAAAAATAAACAAAACTGGAAAACATTCCTCAAGGAAGCAGCAAAACCTACACAGATTTTTCTGTTAAGAGACGTTATGCAAGTCTTTTTGAAGACATTCTTGCTGAGTTGATAAGTTTATATAATATTCTTTAACCTAATATTCAATTAATATTATCTGAACTCAAGCTGTAAGGAGATCTCCAATTAGATTTAATATAAAGTATTTTAAATTGATTAAATTTGGACTAAGCAAAATGAAACTTGCTAGTCTAGATGTCTGCTTTACATCTGTGCATTTATAGGTATATTGGCAAAGTTAGACCAACACAAGAATGAAATATGATCAGATCATATTGTGTTTAAGTGTGATTTGGAGGTGAAATCTACTGGTATTAGAAATGATAATAGGAAATTGTGAATGTGTCCTACTCAGTACAAGTCCAAAAAGCATGCTATTAGAACACTGCCGATTTCTGATGTGCAGCATTGCTACTATCCTGTCAATTACAAACCAACATTCTTTCTTATTTCACCTCTTAAAAGGCCTCTTTTGATTCTACATAAAGGCATTTTTCAATTTTTTTGAATGTCATTTTACTTATCCCTGCTTGACCTTTTGAGAAAGCAAAATGCAGTTCCAAATTGACTGAGAGTTTGGAGGAAAGAGAGAAAGACACTAATAGCTCTGTCTTTTTCTCTGGCTGACAGATCTCTTCCATTCTAGAGAAGATGGAAGTTGTCTGCTCATGCAAGGCCTTTAAAAAACTTGTCTAATTTGAAGGCAGGAATAACATAAGGAAGCAAATAACTTTTACAGTTCAGAGTAATTGATTTTAATGCTTACAGTCAATACTTTGTTAGAAGTTTACACACAGAAGTAATTACAAGAAATGCATAAAAAAGACAAATGATTTATAAGGAACATATACAAGCATATGTTATATATAAGCAAACAAAACATAAAAAACAATATTTAGCAGCATGTCAGATTAATCCAAGCTGAGAGTGACTTCTTCTCTCTCAAGTTATCACTTATGACAAAGACAGATATTTCCTAAAGTCATTTCATCCAACATCTATTAAGTACATATGCTACAAAGTTTATAAAACTGATTTATTTCTATCCATTCAAAAAAGACTGACGAAGATTGTGTTTCTGTCCTTCCACAGACAAGTAAGACATGTTAAACGTGTCAGGTGTGTTAGACTAACTACCATGTTTTAGATGCCAAGACTTGTAAAGTAAAGTAGGAAAAATAATTTGAGAGAGTGGTGAGTGATAGGAGGCCTTTAAGAAACACTTTAAAATCATTTATTATCTGATTTTCTTCCATGCCAAAACCTATTTGTAATTTATAAAATTTTAAAAATCGTTGCAAATGAGAATACATTTAATTCAAATTCACTCTCATCCACTATATTCAGCTACATTTTACAGTCTATACTAAGGTACCAGAATTTTTCTATTTCGGGTTTAGCCATCCGAGTGCACACAGGAAACTGCATCAAGTTCACACGTCATAAAGTGAGATGAATGATAACGTCAACATAAATGCCTCCAGGGCAATAAAATTCAAGCCAAATCTTAAAGTAAGAGTCCACTTTTCAACAAAACTGTGAGGCTCTATTGTTATTCTTGATACCACTTTAGCACCTTCTCTTGCAATCCCAGTTTCTTGGGAAATAATAATAATTTTATATTTCCCAAATCTCTTTTTTTTAATCACTTCTGAATGTTACACAATGTCATGGCATTATGATTTTTGTTATCACTATTCCACATCATAATATCATATAAGGCACTGGGAGTTAAAGAGTTAATGCTCCAGTTCCATGGGCAGCCAAATTTCAGGGTACTTGGTTCTCAGAAGAGGTGAAGAATTACATATCACAGAGGACTTCGCGTTCCCACTTCCCACTCAGAGGGAAAGATATAACTGCACACAAGTCCTGAAACTTACCTCTTTTTCCCGGTCTTATCAGCAGCGGAAGTTCCCTAACCATTTTCCTTCCAGCTTTAGATTAAAGACTTCAGTTTTGGACACACTCTCTCCCTCTTTATTTGATTTGTTAGCTTCAATTCCAACTAGATTGTATTATTTTGCATTTCAATATCTTATTTAGTAAATTAGTTTTCCAACTCAGATTGTTGCCGCTGTTTTGTTTTTGGGCCCATCTCCCTACGCCTTCCCTATTTCCCCTTTCTCCTTTCCCGGGGCATGAGTCAATGGGTCCCCCACCCCATTAGTCATGGAACTGGGCTGAATCAGCCCATAAACCACTGACACACATTAATAACTGAGCATGACTTCTTGGGAACCAGCAGAGAGGGAAAGACTGGATATACTCGGAAACTTGAAAAGATGTTTCCACTTGCTAGTGCTCTATTTTTCTTTTACATCCAGTGAGTTGAGAGAAGAAAAAAAATTTTTTTTTCATTCTGCAACTATGGAAGAACAGTTTGAAAACTTTAATGCTAATTTTCTGATCATCAATTTTGTTCTGCTAACATTGCCATTAATCTGTCAAACTAAACAATGGAGAATCAAGTAAAGAAGAGTGATTTCTGTACAGCTAAAACTTTCCTAGGAAAAGGATGTCTCCCTTCACACACACTATTTTTGAAATAAGACAGAAAAAATTTTCTGAAGTTCAAAGAGAGTGAAGTGTACCAGTCCTAGAGAATAAAGAATCAGACATAAGAGTTTAAAAATGAAAACCTGGGAGGATTTGTAGGAGATGATGTACCCAATTTATCTACTATGAAGCAGGACTGAATGTAGCAAGATCATTCCTTCATTTAGACAGACTGGTGGTCGCCTAATAGTAAGAATTTCTAGTGAAGGGATTGCATAGACTTCTTGCTTTGTTGTAGCGTTTCACTAACTATGCAATTAGAAAGCTATACATAGTATCCAGATTCTCTTGTCTGAGGCAAATTAAACTTTCTTAATTTCTGTGCTTCAAGAGAGAAAGGGTACAGCTCTTTATGTAAGATCTTATTTTTCTCTATCATGGACCAGGCTCTTACTGCTTTCTTATGAGTCACATTTCCTCAAAGATTTTTCATTCTGTAAATAATATTTTTAAAATATGCTGTGCAAAAATGCATACTTTGCTTCCGTTGACATTGCTGGAAAATAATTTTCTAAGATGTTACTTCTATCCAATTGTTGCAGAAAAATATTTGAATAGTGAATGACAAATTGATAAGTAGGGACTAACTTATATTCTAGGACTAGTTGTGGTTATTTTCTGAATGAGAAAATAGAAAAGAACATAATGATTTAACTGAACTAAAGTTGTGTAAAGAAGATCATTATCATTTCATTAATAGTATAATGTAATGTAAACAAATGCAAGTAACCTTCTACGATGAAGAATGAATGTTTATCAATAGCATACTCTTATCAAATATAGTGGTCCATTCTTCTACTGTAATTCAACTTCCAAGACACACCTCTTTAATTTTTTAAGATGTTGGCTACCATTTTTGTTAGAATTCCCTCTGTAGAATATAAGCACATAACATTTTTTGTAAAAAAGGCATGATCATAAAACTTCTTCCTTTTGTGCCTATGTGAGTTCTTCTCATATGCACATTATTAGGATATTTTTTGGCAATGAAATTGTTAACAGGGTAATTAAGAATTCTTATTCCTCATTTCCAAAACAAAATAAATTGCAATAAATGGTAACAAAAACAGTAAGAAAACCATGAGTGGAACCATGACTTTCATTTGTCTTGAAAAGACAGTGAAGCTGTCGTTAATCTGCTAAATCCAATTAAATTATACTGAATTGCCTAGTTCATAACACTTCTTTTCCTGGCTGTTGACAAGGACTGTCCTATAGCTGCCATGATCATCTACAGGTATGGTAGTCTGTTTTCCTATCTGTCATCTGCTGTCAGGTTTATTTTCCAGACATGAATTGTAATTGTTTAACCTATTATATAACTTTAGTCAAAATTGAATGATGTCCAGAGGCTTCAATGATAACAACTGTCTGGAAATGATCAACTGATCGAAAAAAGAGAGAGAGAGAAATCCAAATTATCGTTCTCAGTCTTCCTTGTGGCTAAGGCTGAAAAGTGGAAGTAGTTATCTGATTATGCACAGGAAAAATCAAATAGGAGAGAACTGCAGGAAACTACTCTGTAACTGGTGGGGCATGTGAAAACACAGCTCTACATCTGATTAGAGGAATATTTTGAAATCACTAGGCTAAAACAGTAAATTACTGAAACAGCCTTTTTTGAGATAAGGCTCATAAAAAGGACATGCTGAACTTAGATGACTGAATCCTCCTTTAAACATGTAAAAGCTTTTATGACTGTTGCTTTTTTCACCCCTTCTTCCAGGTAACTGTCATTTCCAGCACTTGACTCTTTACTGAAGCAAAGTCAAAGTTAAGGACTCACAAATCTGTATCAAAAACTGCTATTTGGCACAGTAGGACCATTGTGTAATCTCATCACTGGCATTTAAGCACTGTTTAAACTGTACTTACTGACTTGAAAAAAAAAAAATCATTACACTGAGTCAAGCCAAGACTTCAAAAGCTGGAGAATGAAGTTCATATTGAGTTCATATTAATATGTGGATCAAATGTTGCAAGCACCAAAGACAGGCAGCGCTAGCACAGTGTGAGGAGAGGGAGCAGTGAAAAAATATTTATCTTTATCTTTGAAACTTGGCCAGTTACTGATATTCAGCAGCAAGGGAAACACTCAAATTTCTTTGAAATCTTGACAAATTTCTTCTGAACCTGATTAGAAATGTCACTTGAAATATACACAAGATAACAAATATCTGAGGTCCATACTTCATCATTGGGGGGAGTCATCTGTCCCTGAAAACTCCTGAAATCCTAATACTCCCTTACCTCTATAGGGAGAACAAGCAAGTTAACATGACTGGCAATTTAGCAGGAAGCATTACAAATTGATCCTGCATAATCCATGTCCGACTCAGTGATTCACAGTAATCACTGTCTACAACTTGCAATTTAAAATATTTGCTCATTTTGGCTTTGCCACTCCATCACCATTAATTGTAGCACCCACTTATGCTCAGATATCTTATCCCTATGGTTGGCTTCCAGAGATATCATCACTCTGAAATGTGTTCTGAGTTCTGCTCAGTCATAAATAGAACTCAAGATAAAAAAAATTATACATTAATTATTACTGTCTTTTGGATGCCTTCCAAAGTGAGATATATGTATACGAGTATCTCAATTTAGGAGACCTGATTTTTTCCATAAACATTTCCTACTGATCATTTCTAAAAACATACTCAGATTATGCATTGTAATGGCACATTCAGACTGCGAAATACAAAATAAACAAATCAGAACAATGAGCTTTTTATCAGTTTTCTGAAGAGGAATTTCATGAAAATCCACAGGAAATTGTACATAGGGTCTAATATCTACATATTTCAGGAAATAAATGCAAAACAATCTGTGCAAAATGGCATATTTTGAGCCTGATGAACACAACCAATGAACTAGCCTCTAGAAACAGGTTGAGCCTGAGAATTAAAAGAAGTTGTTAAAATCTATTCATTTTGCTTTGAACGCTGTAATTATCTTTTCCCAAACACATTGCTTTATATCTTTCTCAATAATCCAGGTAAGAATTGAAAGAAAAAAAGCAGAATAAATTAATCTGGTGCAAACTGTGGAGAGCAATGTAATTTGCTGCACAATGTATATGTGCATGCAGGTGTATTTGAATTCATATGTTCATAGTGACTGGTATCACACTCTGTGATATTCTGTCATAACTTACAGAAACATGATTCTCAGTCGAAAAGAGTTAGCTGTAAAGATGTTTATGAACAGGTATCAAAATACCTCAGACTGCACAAACCCTCAGCTGGCACAAAAATTAAGGTGAATAATTTTAAAAGCAAAAAATGATGATGGGGGAAAGAAGAGAATAAATAAACAAACAAATAAACAAATAAATAAATAAAACTCTTTCCAGGTAGATAAATAGCTCAGTGACTGAGGAAGCTGGAAGGCATATATTTTATTCCCTTATCTTTGTGATCCAGATTGGAAAAGTAAATCTCATACAAGAGTTGTCAGGTTTAGACTGACTTTTCTCTCTCTGTTTCTTTTCAGACTTAACACTGGAACCGAAAAGTGCAGTTCCCCAGAGGAAGTTTCAATAGAGCTAGTGTGTTTCCATGGAAAGCTCCTACATTCTTTGACAAATCAACAAAAGTATTTAACCAAAAGTAGGTTTTAAACAATGGAAATGGAAATGGAGTCTCCTTCTTCCATTTATGTCCGCCAACTTCAGAAAATTAGGTACACTGTTCACTATTCTTCATGTGATTAAAAAACAGTAAGTATAAAATCATATTTTATCTGTACAGAGAAGGAAAGGTAAGAAGCAAGTGGGCTTTTTTTCTTTTTTATTTATTTATTTATTTTTTTAAACTAGCTCCTTCGTTTCTCTGTTCTGCAGTCAACATAATATATCCTGGTAGAAATTTTCAGCAGAGTTGAAAAAGAAGTACCACAAGATGAACATTACTGAAGGATGTAGCAGGATATCTTCCATACCTTATGGCAAAGAATATAATATACATAATCTCTATTCAATAGAACTACTTCCACTTCCCAGAAATAGATTGTAAAAGAGGGCTGTTAATTTATCCCCACACAAGTTGGCATATACTTGTTACAATTTATAGAACTGAAAACTGTATCTGTATCAAGTTACAACAAAATGACTCCGAATATTATTTCCAATTTTCAGTTAAGACCATGCATCTTTGCAAAATTGGAGGTTAAAATATCAACAACCAATTAGTAGGTTGTCAGAGACAAGACAACATAAATTTTCTGTCAGTGAAGATAACCAGTAGTTATAAAAGGTCACCCAGATATAGTAAAAGATGTATGCGGCTTAGGTAAATGAGACAGCTGATTTTCAAGACTTAGTAGAAAGATCATAAATCCTTCCATGAGGGAGAAGATATGTAGATCTACTGGATGTATGCTGCATGATTTTAGTATTTTACTGGAGAATAAGACTTCTTATTTAGAAATTAGTTCATTTGTAATAGATGCTCCTATTTTTTTGAATGCGTTGCACTCAGTACCTACACTCCTTTTTACTTATTTATCCCTTCGCTAGAAACCTGTAGGGGAAAATTTTATACAAGGATTTTTTCATTCAGTTAGGGTGATGTAGGGGAAAATTTTATACAAGGATTTTTTCATTCAGTTAGGGTAATGTTTTTTCTTAGTCGCATGAGGAAAGTGAAAATCCAGTTATACAATTCAATTGTAGAGGAAGAGACCAGGATCTATACCATTTTTCTATTATAGACCCGTAACAGTCTAACTTCTTCAGCTATTAACTGTTGGTGGAAAACACTGTCATTGAATGTGCTCTCCACATAGAGGTGTACTCTGAGAAAACCCTTGAGTATTTTACGAATGTGTAAGTCTTCTTTACTCTTTTTCTATTCAAGGAAAAAATCATGCACAGGAGAAGATGGAGGGGTGCAGGACACTGTTATTGGTGTTTCTCTCCAACCATCTCTGATCTACTTGAAGTCCACTGCCATTATTCATCCAATCCTGTCTTCTCCAGGTAACAAAGTTACCCAGACATCTTCTGGATCTGTTAATATTTGTATTATTTTATATTTTCTCTCAGAAATGCTTGCGGATCTCAAAATTGATATTCATTAGATTCAAGTAGTCTTATAAATCTTATTCCCATCAGGCACTAAACAATATCAGGCAGAAACCTGAACAGCTATTCCCAAAACCCAATTAGTGTAGATGTGATTTATCTGTGATAAAACGCTATTTTTACAACAAGCAAAAAATAAACACTAGCGCAACAAAAAAATTCCTAAGAGTATTATTCTATAGACAGCAGTGTCTCAAGATTTTTTAAGCCTCACATGCTAGTAGATACTGGGATTCTAGAACTAATACTTCCCTGTTCCTAAGAAGAGAAATAGATGTTCTGTCCACATGCTTGCAGCCATAGTATTGTAGAATCTGAGAATCATAGAATAGCTTGGATTGGAAGGGATATCAAGGATCAAGTCCCATCTCCCTTGCCACAGACAGGGTTGCTACATCAGTTGCTAGGTCTGACTGCCCAGGGCTCCATCCAACCTGGCCTTAAACACCTTCAGGGACAGGGCATTCACAGGCCTCTCTAGGCAACCTTTCCAGCACCTCACCACTCTTTCTCAGTGAAATACTCCCCCCTGTCATCTAATCTAAATCCCCTTTCCTTTAGTTTAAATCCATTTCTCCTTGTCTTGTCACAACCTACCCATGTAAAAAGCTCTTGTCTCTGAAAATTCTGTAAGGCTGCAATAATTTCTTCCCACAGCCCTCTGTTTTCCAGACTGAATAAGCCGAGTTCCTTCAGCGTATCTTCACAGGAGATGTGCCCCAGTCCTTTGGTCATCTTCATAGCCCTCTCATGGACCCCCTCCAAAAGCTCCACCTCTTTCCTGTATTGGGGTTCTCAGACTTGGATGCGGTACTCCAGCTGGGGCCTCACAAAGTAGAGTGGAAGAATCACCTCCCTGTTGCCGCTGTCCATCCCTCTTCAGATGGAGCCCAGGATACCACTGGCCTTTCAGGCTGTATGCACACACTGCTGGCTCATGTTTTTTCACCAACTGGGATCTCTAAGCCATCTGGCTTTTTATTTCCTGATTAATATTTTTTAATTATTCTTCAACACTCATATTCTAGGAATTCCTCATGACATAAGGCTTGTCAGTCAGTCACAAAGATAATAAGGGATATTTTTATAGTATCTCAATCAGCTGAAGATCATTCTGCATCTAGAAACATAAAGCTTCATAAAATTATAATGATTTCAGTATTAAATAAAATCATGAGTGAATTATTTTAGAATTAATTTATGACAATTTGCAGTTAGATTGGTAGCTGCAATAAATTAATAGTTGCTTGGTAATGATTTAAAAAAACCTCAGTATAAAACTGTACTTGTTTTAATATCTACACAGATGCTATTATTCAATAATTGAACATTACTTTTTGTTTAGGAAAATTGTTTGAACTTCTGTATGCAAATAAAGGAAAAATTATTTACCTGTTTGATTTAGCAATAATTATATATAAAATAGGTAATTACAATCTAATTTGTAGAAGTATCATGACAATTTTGGACTATGCAAATGCTAATCTACAGAAGCTCTGTGAGTCTCTAAACTTGTTATGAATCAACCATTAGAATAAAACTACTTCAAACACATGATTGTAGCATTATGTGGCAGGACATTTAAAGGCCAGAGGCAAGGTCAGCATCATGGGTTTTCTTCCAACCACAATGATAACAAAGACCAAAAGTTTATTAGATGAAAAATATATCTACTTGCATCTTTTATTAGATTATTAACAGTTCTCCAGGAGTATTAAAAATGCATGCATATAAAAATAAGCTGACCAAGTACTATTTTGTTCAGATCAAAGAAACTAATTGTGCTTCCATGGTGCTGAAATGTCTCTACAGCTATCCACTGGCAACTAGATTTTTTTTATACAAGATTACCAATGGGAATGTACTATAGTCAGAGAACCTGTTATCATTTACATAATTAATGCAGAATTATTTGAAAACTTTTCTATGGAGGCCCTTCTTTAAGTTTAAAATAACAGAATTACTGGAGTTATGCCTTTTTCAAGAAATAAAATAATTGAGACTGATAGTGTAAATACAGACAATGAAATATAAATACCTACGGACTATTAATGTCTTTCTTCCAGAAACTGATTTAAAAATTTATATACTTGAACATTATTTTCTTCTTAGCCTGGACTATATTGAAAAAAATCTGTGTCCAGAACTGGACACAGTACTCCAGGTGCAGCTTCACCAGGGCAGAGTAAAGGGGGAGGATTACCTCCCTTGACCTGCTGGCTATGCTCTTTTTAATGCATCCCAGGATCCCATTGGCCTTCTTGGCTACCAGGGCACACTGCTGGCTCATGGTCAACCTGTCATCCACCAGGACACCCAGGTCCCTCTCTGCCGAGCTTCTCTCCAGCAGCTCTTCCCCCAACCTGTACCGGTGCATGTAGTTATTCCTCCCTAGGTGCAAGACTCTACACTTGCTCTTGTTAAACCTCATTTGGTTTCTTTCTGCCTAACTCTCCAGCCTGTCCAGGTCTTGCTGAATGGTAGCACAGCCTTCCGACATGTCCGCCATTCCTCTCAGTTTTGCATCATCAGCAAACTTGGTGAGGGTGGACTCTTTCACTCCATCAAGGTCAGTGATGAAGATATTGAACAGGATCAGACCCAACATCAGNTGATGAAGATGTTGAACAGGACTGGACCCAGTACCGACCCCTGAGGAACACCGCTAAGTACAGGCCTCCAACTGGACTCTGCGCCACTGATCACAACCCTCTGAGCTCTGCCAGTCAGCCCATCTCACTGTCCACTCATCTATTCCATACTTCCTCAACTTCATTATAATGATGCCGTAGGAAACAGTATCACATGGCTTGCTGAAATCAAGGTAGACTACATCCACTGCTCTCCCCTCATCCACTCAGCCAGTAGTGATATTAAAGAAGGCCACCAGGTTGGTCGAA
>VXAB01010399.1:901358-1021327 GCA_013399175.1 Odontophorus gujanensis | reverse complement strand
AGGGACCAAGAGAAACAAACAGCTGCTGAAGCTGCAGGGAGCCTAGGAACAGTAGCTGGGAAAAGACGTACTTGAAATGGAGCTATAGGAGATAATGCAGTAACAGCTGAGAGCCTGCAGGATGAAAGAGCTCCTGGGGAAGGTTCTGCTGCAGGTAGAGAGCAGCCCTTGGGCTCAGCAGCCAGCCACCTTGGGGCATCAAGCTGGCAGCAGATGAACACATCTTCAGAATGAGCATGGCAGGGTAAAAACGTACCAGGCGTACCTTTACTATCTGAAGGGGGACAGTAAGAAGGCAACAGCTATGGGGAAATAGACATTTCTACTCTTTGCTCTTCTATGATATCACAGGTAGAGAGCGCAGGAGAGCAGAGACAGGGCTGTTGTTTGGCATGGCCCTGCTGGAAGTACCAGACCTCTGTTGCATATCAATGTATCAACTCACATGTACACAAGACCAAAAAGATTTAAAACCTTGTTTGTTGTGGTAAAAGAATCCTGCCCTGCATTTGAGGCCCAACTAGCACAGAGTGTCCTTGCTGTTAAAATCTCTCATCAAACCAGAAGGACCCATCTCATCCAGCTGCCTGTTGCAAGTGTCCATGGCTATACCTTCCCCTGCATGGTGCCAGGGATTTGTCTAGGGTAATGATCTTTGGGTCAGATCAGAGCTATTCCCCACAAATTTCTTATGTCTTAACAATATCAACTATTGCGTTCAAGTCCTCAGAAAGATTTCCTGAAACTATTAATTTACTAGAATGTTTAATTTACTGGAATAAACATAGCCTAAGTGCACTTTCCAACTAAGTTGTATGGAACTGAGCCATTCATCTACGCTGTGACCTAAGAAATAGCTTTAGATTGAATGAGAATGTCTCAATTGTTGTGGGTTTACATTTGTTTCAGTAATAATAGATCTGTATCTAAGAGCATATATTTAAAGACGTATAAAGATTGTTTTTTTTTCTTTTCCAATGTTGGTAACGACTGAAGGCAATCTTGTTTTGTTATGCTGAACAAAGCAAAAATAATTTCAGATAATATAAGATACCTATGCCAAAAGCTGTCTTTTTTAATGACTTATTTTGTTCTGCATCTTCTCGTGTGAGTCTGTCACTGTCAGAGAAGACGTGATGTGTGTTGGATTCATTCTGTTGACAGCATGAATCTTCAGCAATACATGACTGACTGGAACTAGAGTAATAGAGAAAAACTCCCTGTCCTAAGAGAATATATGTAAGAGTTGTCTGAATTCATTGAGAACTAAATTCTAAACAGTGCGGAGATAATATTAGCATGAGAGAGCAAGTCAGGACTACTCCAGAATAACTGCGGTCAGCACTGACACAGTCTGTGGTTGTCAGAGTACTGCAGACAGCCCAGGGATGAGCCATCCCCATGGCACAACTCCAGCTGGCCTTGGGAAGCTTCTCCAAAGTGACTGCAGTTCTCACCACCACAGATCTCCATGCAGATTTTCTCTCCAACTCTGGGTTGTTAGCAGGCACTCAGTTCAGCACTTTCTTTACAAAGAATAGCTGTGTAAAGAGTACTGTAGCCTGTTTTGGTAAATATAGGTGTTGTGACTGTGTTAAACGCTGGCTGTTACTGGTAGCTTTGGCTTCTCTAAAGCATCTAGGTGAAACCTGAATTTTAATTTGGAAATCCCTGTGCCTCCTCACTTGGAAGACTGCCTCTCTCTTGATGGTATAGTCTCATGAAATCTAGGGTCTTGGCTGGTGGAGTGTTCATCTTTGGATGCACTGTGAATCCTGTTATTTCCCTCATTTATTGAAGCTGTTGAGGAGAGATGAACTAAGGCAATTTCTTTCTTCCTTAATAGTTCTTCTTTTAAGCTGAGATAATGTCCAATTTTAGAATTAGTGTTTTCAGCTACCATCCAGTGTGAATGAATACATCAAGTATTTCTGCTAGTAAATAGTGTGCAAGTAAATAAGAAATAAATACCACCACATCAGGGAATAAAGTGGTTGCTCTAAAAGAAGCAAAGTTCAGTTGAGTTAACAAGAGTAATTAGCATGGCTGAAAAATTTACTGTAGATGCACTGTGTTATTTGTATCACTATACTGCACCTGGACACGCACATGATTGTGCTTCCCTGATTGCCTAAACTGGTACAGCTCAGGGAATGTGCTGGGTGTGGGGGGTGAATGTTGTGCTTCCTTTGAATAAAAATGAGAGAGTAGTGAAGAAAATAGGAAATTTTACACATCTCAGTTTCACATGAAAGTGGCACCAGGGCAATGAGCAAGAGGATAAGCAGAACTCTCTATAATGCAGTGCTCTGTGTCTACATTAGTGCATGTATTTCTGCAGAGAGACCTAGAAATTTCTTGACTAATCAGATAAAGAAAAAAAATCATACATCATACATGGAACTTTTAAAACCAATATTTTAAAAATCACACAGTAATTCAGGAACGAAGATTATGGATATGGACATTTTAGAACATACTTCATCCTAGTGTCAGCCATGCATTTTTTTATAAGCTGAAAGTTAGTGAAGTGGTAGAAACTGGTAGACCAGACTTTTTAAAATACTTACTTCAAATGCTAGAGACAGGTACAGACCACTTTACTTTAACAAACTTGTAATATATACTGAAACATTTCCTAATCACTTCCATATTCAAAACAGCTGGTTTACTTAGTGTCTCATTCGTAAGAAAGCAATATCACAGCATGGTAGCAGGAAATAAAAGGGATTTACAAAGAACTGGTCACACAAGAGGTTAAGTACAAAATCTAATTAAAAATACTTTGAAATGTGATTTAGTCTCTTTAACAGTGTAGTGGATTTATTTCTGGGAATCCTGGGAGCTTCAATAATTAATGACAGAAGCAGGTATTGCAATTTATCTTTACTATGATATAAAAGCATAATACTTTCATTCATATGAAGATTATTTTATTTATATCTTACAGTGTGAACATTATAGCAGCTTCCACAGACAGGTTTTTCCTTCTAGGTTGATTATTTATTGGATATTGAGAAGATCTTAGTTTCAATCCCAAAAATACCACTGACCTCCTGGTTGAAAATGGATATACTTCTTGAAAAAGAATGGTATAACTACCTTGATTTAAAGCTTTTTTTTTCTGTTTTTTTTCTCCAACAACTAGCCCCAGTGTTCATGTTAGAATGAAAATAATTTCACACCATGACTGATAACCGTAGGAATGCAGGACCTGCAGAATCTATGCTAATACTTTGGTCTCAGCTTTTTCAACTTTGGTTATAAAAAAGCATGTGTTGCATTCATAGTAGTCATCTAGGGCATTGCTAAGAAATGTACAAGTGGAGATCAGAAATTTGATTACGTATATGATTCTGATTCTCTTCGTTTACAAGTGTTTTTCTTTGGAAGATTCTCAGCTCTGCAACGCGCCTCTGACATTTGTTAAGGACTACATTCAGGATAATTTGCTGAGGACACAAGGCTCTTAAATAATCCTTCCACAGATAAAAAACTTTCCTAAAACAACAGTGGGGAGTGAAGTTTCCAGAGGTAATTCATAGGCCAATGGATAGCTATGCTTGGGCATGAGAAATGGACCTGGAAAAATAGAGATTAATTCATTTCCACTCAGATCTAAAGTTTTTTGTCAGTAACAGTCTTTCCATGGACATCATAGACTTTGTATCAAGCCTATGCTCATTATCTAAAACGAGCTGTTTTCTTTAGTGAGCTTCCCTGTGGTTTTTGGAAGGTTTCTGCAACCCGTGCAACCATAATAAAACTCTTTCCAGTGATGCCAAAACTAATGATAATCTCTTTTTCGATGTATTGTAATGTATATATGTGCAATGAGAAAGAAGAAATCCCAGCAGGAAATATTCAAACAAGACACAGTGCCATATAAGGTTTAATTTTGCAGGCTTTTATCAACTGAAAATTCTGAGTTTTCAGTCCCACTGAGACTGCAGTATCAGGTCACAAGAACTTCACGCAGACCTCCAGAAGTGCAGTGAAGAAAATGTTTAATATGCATTTCAATTGCACACAGTTACACTGTTGCTTTCTTCAGGTCTTACCACAAAAGACAAATATTTTGAGTCATCTTATTTTCCTGTGTCTCCCCTCTGTTCTTAATAATTTTCACAAGGATAAAGAAAAGAGGTCTGATTTTGTACTAGCCTCAGGGAAATAGATGAATTGTGGTATTCTGAGATGCTAAAAGGATATGAGGGGATGGGAAGAATTGGTGAGAAACCATGGTCCATTTCATTTTTCTCTTTGTTTTGCTTTTGAATAATCCTTGAGTGTTGTATTCTTATTTTCTTTTTTCTTTTTTCTTTTTTAACTCATCCTCAGTTTCCAGCTGATATGTTGTCTTCTTTAATGTTGCCTTTCCTAACAGTGAGCTTACTGGTAGTAACTGCATTTACATAAACTGCCATCTCTAGACTAATCAGAGAAATTTTGGCAAGAAGGATGTTATCTTCTGTATTTTCATTTACTTTCAATATCATCTTCTGAAGTTTAATGGCCTAATTCTTGTCCCTGGTCTGGCATAGGATTTGTCAATATATGTATATTGTACATTGCCACAATTTTTTGTATTAAAAATTATAATAAAATGAAGAGAAATCAACAGCCATGTGTGAGTACACACCCATTTAATGATATTTACTTGTTAAATCAATAGAAGATAACAACAGATTGTGAACAGACTAAAGAAAAGTGACTATTCAGTAACTGTTGGAATTAAAAAGTTACCAGCCTACATTAATATATACAGTACAAATTAAGAGCTGGTATGTATTGTTCCTGGTAGCCTGCTCCTGTGCAGCAGACTCTGGCTTTACAGTGTTGATGCCATGAACTGGTATCAGATAAATGACTTTACTAATGTCCTTTGAACCTGTATGATTTACAGTTGTGCTTCTAAGTGTGTTGGGCCACTTGTGCAGGAGGAATGTTCAGTGACTGACAGCAAGAAACAGGAAAAGAATCAGAATGCAAAGGTGTGTTAGCCAAAAAACAATGGAAGTGAGTCAAAAAAAAACCCAACATGCTAACCAAGTACACTGAAGTACACAGTAATTGAAGACAAGGAGAAGCCTTCAAACTGTTAGATGAATTTAACTGTGAAATGAGAAGTTACAGAATAGAGAACACATCAGCAGATTTAAAACAGGCCAAAGAAGGGTCAAGGTAAATCAAGCTGAACTTGTGCATTTTGGCTCAAGATAATAGTTCATCCATGAATCTTCTGATGATCTGAAGGATGATTTCAGCAAATTACTAAGAAGTTAAAGAAATAGACTATATATTGTACAAAGAGGGCATGGAGGAGAGTCACTAACACACAGCAGACTGACATTCAGTAGAGTCCTGGGGATGATTGATGAGAGAAACTGAGTCTTGGTACCAGCAAGGGAGTCAGCACATAATTAGCTGGGCTTCCCTCATGGGATTTGATTTGCATTGCTGTATATTTAATAGCTGTCAGTGGATTTGCAATCACAGGCAGTGTCAGTCTGGGATGAGGATGAAAGAGAAAGTAGAAGATCATAAGAGAGCAAGCTGGCCAAGACCCAGCTAAGAAGTTACCAAGCAGAAAGTGACAGATAAGAGACAGTGAGAGAGGAATCCAGAGGAAAGATTCCTTCAGGAGGAAGAATAGGTGTTAGATAATAAAAGGAAATCACAAGAGAATAAAGTAGCTGACATTGCTGACTTGCACACCCAGCTATTAGAGATATGTCAGGGAAAAGTCTCCTAGAAATTGTTTTCCTGTTTCAAAGAGATACAATGTACAAAAACACCTGCAAGCGTTGTAGGGTGGTTTTTTTTTTTTCTTTTTCATGAAAAATAAGTTGAATTTAACCTATGACTCATATGCTCAAGACCCTGGAAATACAATGAGATAAGGCCAGGCCAGGGTTCAGATACAGCAAAGGAATTAGCAACTGCTTGAGAGTTTTGTTAAGAAGTTAACTGAAATTATGTCAGAGACGATCCAGGAACATGATCAGTCATCTCTGGCATCAAGACAGGCTGGTATCTGAACACCTCATGTGACTGGCTGCCTCTTAAATGCTCCTATATCACACAAAAGCCTTACAAATAGCAGTATTTTCTCAATTAAAAACTAAACTAGTCATTAAAGTGTGTGGGAGAAGAGATCCAACAGCAGATAATCTCTTGTTGTGTTAATAGTCCATTTCAAATAACAAAAATCAGTAAAATATTCATTGCAGAGTCAATACTTCTGCCAGTTTTTAAAGAAAAGATTGAGATTATACACACGCACACACAAACACACATGCATATGTATGTATTTATACATACACACTAAAATTCAGTTCTTTATTTTAGATCCAATGGAAATGAGTTTCCTTGTAACTTACTGATGTTTTAAAAGCTTACATCCCTGGTACCATTCCCTCAGCATTTAAACAAAGGTATCACTTCTGGGAAAGGGAAGGAAAAGGAAAGGGAAGGGAAAGGACAAAAAATGCTGAGAACCAAAGAGGTCAGATGTCTTGCACTAGCCCTGCTTATGTGCAGAGATCTTTCTAAACCTAAGATTCTTTAGTGTGACTTGTGCTGCTCTTCTCTTTTGCCCTATGGTGTAGAGAAGCAGGCTCTTGGGCACAGCAAGCACTAGCACCTGACCTGTTTCAACCTTCTACTTCAGGCTAAAGTTAATTGTTTCTAGCATCTGGCAGTCCTTCAACACTGGGAGTCTGGGAGACAAGCATGGATGAAGGCATCTGCCCTGCAGACACATTCACTGGAGAGACTAATCGTGCCTTTATAGTCCTTTTCAGTTAACAGCTGTAGTGAGGATGGGCTCCTAAAGAGGGCATCCACAGCCTATCCTTCAGGATGAAACCCCTTGTTCTGGACCACGCTTGCACTTGAAAGAGAAAATGGTCGCTGCTCATGCCTCATCTGACTACTGCTTAAGAAATATTTGTTCAAGTGCCGTTCCCTCGATTGTGGATAAGGTTACTCAAGTGGGCAAGAAAAAGTAGCTTGAGGAGGGTAAGACTGTAAAAAATTACAAAAAATGCCCTCCTCCTTTTACCTAACAACCCCAGGAGAAGCTGAATAAAGCAAGGAAACTTGGACCGCCTCAGTGGTTACTTTCAGAATAGTCAGGTTATCTTAGCTGATTGAATCAAACCTCTGTTAACAGTAGCTAAGAGCAATGGAAATACACACATACAATAAGCTTATCATTTTCAACAAATATTTCAAAGTCTTAAGTGGCCCTTTCAGAATATAATGCTAAATGGCAGAATAATAAAATGGCATATTAAGTAAAGCTTCGTTAGCTGGCATAATTCCCAGAAATACTATGGTAAAATCTTTGATTTGAGATACTAGTAGGTAATAATTTTTTGAAAGGTTTGTGTGTATTTTTTTCACGGCCTCTGAGTAAAGAGAAGGCCAAGCTATCACAAAAAGGGAGTATTAAATTTAAATTCCACCCTAAATTAAAGGTGATATGCTTATGCTGTTTCATAAAATTGTGCTTCTGACAAAGCAATGTATCTGGATTTGTTCAGAGATAGAAGTCCTATGCATTTCAGAGAGCTATGTAGTGGTAACAGACTAACAAAACCGTCTCAGAACAGCTGATGGGATTTTGGATAGCTGGTTGAGATTCATAGGTTTTGAAACCATAAGGGGTGGTTGTGTTCAGGTATATTTGTACCTGTGTGCATCACACAGGACGGGGATCTCAAACAGATGCCCATGCCATTGCAATGAACTTCACAGAAATAAAAGGAGACAGTACCAATTGAAAGGATTTCATACTGCCTAATTAGTCTAGGGAGGCTTCCAGTGGACAAAGAACAAAATGTGAATTAGAAATGTTTCCCGTATGCATAGGGAAGAGTATTGTCTCATTATCGTGTTGTACCTCAAGGACTGGCTCCAAGAAGAGCATTGCTACAGTAGGCATTGAAGAGAGGTTGAGCTCAAGGAGGTGAGCTGAGAAGAGTCTGGAGAGTAGTAGTATGCTTTATGATAGTATGTGTGGTCCTCTGGTCCCTGGCAATGAACCACAGCCGTTTTCTTGATATTACTGGCAAAAATTTCTTTCTCCAGCTTCTGCTGAAGGTTCATGCCTGAGCAGAATCCCAAAAATGCACACTAATAAAACCAATCATCCCAATAATTCTGCACATACCCTCTTAGTGCCATGCAATATCTAAGTGCTTTTTGGCAGATGATGAACGACCTTTTGCCATGCCTTAAAATTAAGTCTGTTTTACAGCTGAGAAAAATAAGAACCCAGATACTATTTACTGAGATTTAGGGGCTGTGCCTGAAATGTATTCTAGGATGAGAATCCTCCTCCACATATTCCTGGGCTACTGCCCAAGTGTGATACAAGTTTTTATCTTCTCTTTTCTTTCCTTCTCTTGTCTTGATAACACCACTCAAGTAGGGATTCTAGTAACGTTCTTCCTTTGTGTTCCTCTTCAGAAAGCTGTTTCTAGCCCCAAATCCCCAGATCTCTTAACTGGGCAAGTAAAAAAGGAATTCACTATAATTATTTTTTTCTCTCATAGATTTGACTTTACATTTCCACTGGTCCACTCAGCTACATTGTAAGGTTCGTAGGACAAGTCATGTCTTCTTCTTAGACTTGTTTAGGATTACATGTATTTTTTTGCACTGATTTCTCAAGACACTCATCATACCTTCTTTTATGACACAGTGCCTTCTATTTCTGACAGAAGAGGTTTTGTCCATACTTTGCTCCTCAACTGGCAGCATCAAATGCACATGTATTTTACATATAAAAATATATAAACATGAACCATTATGCATTTTTTAGTCAGTGTTTAAGAGCTCTACTCAAAGCATCTATGTACGCAGGTAGTGCCTAAACTAGGCATCTATTGCAGACGATGTGCATGCTACCCTTATTCAGTTGCTCAGACTTTGGACAGTCAGGTTTTGAAGCTCCTCCTAGTCTGGACATTCTGGACCATAACCGCTCAGCGTTGGTTTCATTAAATCAGTGTTCACCTTCCTTGATATACTCCAGCAAGCAATTGTCTAGGCCTTTACAAAAATTCCTGAAAATCACACTAAATTTAGGCTCCCCAGGCTTTACTTTTCCCTCCATTTCCTTTGCTAGCTTGCTAGCTTGCACGTTAGTCTATTTTCTTTATAACAACAACAAACATTTGCAATCACTTTCCCAATCATGCATCTAACACTGAGTGAGTTATTTAAGGACAAGGGCTTGAAACCAATGATTTGATTTTTATTTGGGAATTTCTGAGGCGGTATTGTACTTTCTTCTTCATGACATTAGCACTACTGAGATTTAATAAATCCATCAGTACAGATACATGCAAATGCATTGATTTATCATGGGTAAAAGCATATTCAGCTTTTGTATCACCAGGCCTATGCATTCATGCTTGAAGATATCATTCTTCTCTATATTGGGTAATATTGCAATTCCTTTGGCTACAGAGACCCTGTAACTGGGGGTCAGAAGGGCATGCTGCACACCTTTCAGTCTGAACCATTTGCTGAGAAGCAAAGTAACATTTCTTTTTTTTTTTCTCTCTGAGATGCTTCCCTTGTCTTCTCCTTGCAGACACAGAGCAGAGTGGCATGCATTCCTGAAGCAGTTTTGGTGAGTGACAGGTTTGGAAGAACGGTATTCATTTTATGAATAATAAAATTTATATTAAGGTAAATTGAAACTATTTTCCTGCCTGCGCTGCATTGAAAACTTCATTTCCATGGAAAAGCTGATACCAACAGAACAAGACTATTTGTGTATTAAAGTTAATAAAAAGCAGTGTCAGATACAGAAGTTCTATGGTAGCAGTTGTTGCCTGAGCACTGCTGGCAGAGCCTTGCTGCTGCCACTGGTTGCACACAAGCAGACCCATCGACAAGCAAAAACTTGGTGAACAGGGCAGGTCATCCCAAGAAAGATACCTCCATACATCACAGCAGTGGTACTACCCTCCTAATAGATTCTTGCATATGATATTCCTTAGCTTTGTTTATGGTCATTGCAAGTACTAGTATGCTTTTTTTATTTTTTTCACTACTCTTTTTAAATCACTTGCATAAGTGCACCAACACTGTCCGTTAGGTGCAAAGAAAGAAGTGATGTCATTTCAGAATGAAAAAAAAGAAATGCTGAACAAAGTTTTAGATGTCTTAAGTCATTTTGCAAAAATGCACTGATTTGCTGCCAAGGCAGGCTGACCTCTAGCTCTGCCTTGGTGTCCTTCAGGAGATTCTGCAGTCTGTGCCTGACCACCAAGGGAATCTGCTGTTTTTTTTTTGTTGTTTGTTTGTTTGTTTTGCTTTGTATTCCTAGTGTATTTATCAAAAACCTTAAAAGTGCAAGTTTTACAGAACATGGCTAAGACTTCTGAATGGTCCAGCTGTCCTAGGTGAGTATCCTGCTTACATCCTGGAGACCTAACAGTGCTGCTGAACAGGCTGTTGGTATGGGTTTGAAAAACAAACAGCAAGAAATTTAGAGTTTAGCCTTTGAACTTAACTTTAAAAGTAGACACATGGATGAGATCTTTTATTTTTATTATTTATTAGTCATTTTACTTTTAACTCTATACATTTGTTTTAAAAACATTCTAGCAAGAGCCACGTCATGGATAACACAGTTCTGGTGGTGCTCCCATTACATTTTTTTGGAATCAAAGGATCTCAGCACTTTGCATGCTTATATCAGAAACCGGTCTGAATTTGTTTGTTGATTATCTGTATGCATGGATTACACTCAGCTATCAAAAAAAAAGTTTTCACTACATTGTGTATACAACTATCTATCCATAAACATGATATTTAGTATCCAGTCTATATAAATGCTCTTAAGACCAGTCTCTGATTCCTTCCAGTTTTAACTGGGGGTACTTTGGACTGCCAAGAGTAGAGATAGAAAATATATTTACTTTAAAGCATTGAACTATTGAAATTAGAATTGTCTAGAATTCTCCATAATTTCTCAAGCTAATTTAATGTCACTGTTTTTTTTGTTTTGTTTTGTTTTGTTTTTCCCCCAGTAGTAATAATAAAAGCCAATAAACCAAAATTAAATTACTGCTTTGAATGATGACTAATAGTGTGGAAGAGTGCAAACAGGTTAATAGCCTTGGCTTTCTTTCTGAGATATAAGGTATTACCAGGGTTACTATATTCTCGTAAGATTAATGCTTTCTTCTCAGAAACAAAGTCTAAACTGCTTCTAAGTATAATACCATGTATCATGTTGCTTTTTCATACAGAAATTCCAGATTTTATCTTCATTTGTCAACAGTGCAATGTTATATGCTTTATCACAACATTGTTTTGTAATTCCTTATATCAATTCATATAAAATATGTAGAGATCAAGATTTCCATATTTGATACATTTTTCTTTTGTCCATATTTGTACATATTTAATATTACAGAATATGCAGTACTATTTTTCATTGGGATGGGAAATAATTCAGTAGAACAAATTCCTAGAGCATAATGTCTGTAAAAACTCTTTCAAAAAGAGATTTTCACATTTTGAATCAGCTTGCAGGATACTTCCCATTCCCTAATACATCTCTGTAGTTTTTCCTTACCACAGGATAATTACATGGAAGAAAACGATGTGTTGGTGGTAGAGAGTTCAAATTCCTGACTTACATGATGAGCAAATGTTTCTCAGACTTGCCTGCAGGGATATTTACTGTGAAATCGCTGGAGTGCAACACAGCATGACTAACATCATGTTCTTTAACAAGGGTGTTTACAGTAGCCAAACATCCACTTCAGAGTTTAGAACTATTAATTCACTTATTGTTACTAAAGGAATGCGAGTAAGAAGTAGTATATGAGAAATTTATTGTGACTGAATTTATGAGGGCCAAATCTGGAGGCGTAGGGTTCTTGCTGCACTACTAAATCAAAGCTAAAGCTAGAAAATACAAGGCTTCTTCCCTTCTCTATCCCATGCCAATTACTCTCACTTACTTCGCACAAAGGCAGATCACTGCAGCCTTAGCCTCAGGTCCCTTACCTTACACTAGGTCTGTTCAGCCAGATAAATCAGAGTTAGAAGAATCTAATTCCTCACAAAAAAATAATTAAAATTTAGGTATTACAGTCATACTTATCAATTTTGCAAACAAAATATTCTTTCCCAAAGGTTCAGCTCTCCGGTCTGGGAGCCTGTTTAAAGCCTTCCCCTGGAAAAGATGCCCTTCAGCTAATTCCCTGTTCTCATGTGCTGTTTTCTCACAGACAGACCCACCTTTCCCATCCCCTTCAGCTGGCCTCTGCCATCAATGTATACAGGAACAGTAGACACTAGTTTTAAAGAGCTTCTTTTTAATAAAAGGCTAAAAATTGACTTCCAAGTGGATGAAGTGGGAGGATCACGTTTGTAGCAGTTATCTTCAAGTGACTGAAGAATGTCTTCCCTGGGACTTAGTTACCAGAAATTTGAGCAGCCTGGAGGAGGCTGCAGCTGTTGTGCTCTCAATTATTTCCCATCTTATCTTGCTGGATTTAACTGTATGGCTGCAGCAAAATCATGTCTGAGTAATAATAGATCGTGCACTAGGAGCATCCGCCTGCTGTGTGGAGTGTGAGGGGAGCCCGGTAGGCCCCCAGAAGCCTGAGCAAGATTAGGAAAGAAGAGAAGCATAGGGAAGACTGTGTCCCTCTTGCTTACCCCTATATTTCCAGGAGCTCAAAATTGGATAATCAGCTTGCTCCGGGTTAGGTGAACACTTGCCAGGGAGAGAAATAAGGACACTTGTGTGTAGCTGCATATATCAGGAGCTCTCTGTCCATACATCTCCAAGATATCTGTCTGTGATGTCCCTATAATTGCTTGCTTCTCTTGTATGAGTGAGGCTGTGTCATCATGTTTTTAAATGCCTGGTTAAAATAAGTGTAGTCTTTTTACTTTTTCATTTGAGATCTGGTATTTTAAAATATATCGATGGTAATTCTCAATTTCCTTTCTGTTTTAATGATCTTGATTTATTTTTGTGCAAGTTTTATCCAACTGTTTTCTCAGGTATCAGTTAATTTTTAGATTTGGAATGAAAGGTTTTCAATCAAAAATATTTATATTAGAAACATTCACTTAGGCATAAAAAAAATCTTGAGATCTAATTAACTTTGTTTCCATGAAGAAAACACTTTCAGACATAAATGAACTTACGCTGTATGTGCAACCAAAGCTCTCTTCCTTGTGTAGAAATTCCAGTTTTGAAAAGCTCAAATGTTGTGTCTAGGTCTACTTTTCCTTTAAGATTTTTAAGGAAATTAATATCCCTCAGTTGCATGAGGTGCATCTCTGCAGTGCAAAGCTGAGGAGCTTGATGTAGAAGAGAGCAGTGTTAGTAACACACATCATCAGTGCTCATTAGTCCAGGCTCAAATGCAGTATATTAGCTGGAGAAAGACACACTGATAAAACAGCTACATCACTGTGATACCGCTGACCTGCATATTAAAAAATTTGGCTGGAGATATATCTATCTATACAAATGTATATACATATAAATGTATACCTATAGGCATCTATACATATGTTCCATTCATTTATTGAAAGTTAAAATAAGATTTATCACTACTGACACTGAAAACAACCATGTAAAAATATATATTCCACTGAAAGAAATGTATTTCCTCCAGATTTTACAGCTTTTACCACAAATCAGTATTTGCATAAGCATTGACATGATCTGAGCCTTAACTTTTATAGCTTACAGCACTTTTATGAATTTGAAGTTAAATATCCTATCAACAGCAGCACAACATACATAAATCAGCAAAAGAAAATAAAGTAAAAGCAGACACTGTCATAAGGTTTATTCTGAAGTTTAATTAAATTTTTAAAACCATGAATGCTGAAAGGATTTTAAAAAGCTCAACATGCTTTCAGTTAAACATTTAAAAACCCCAAGCCTGTCTCAGATGTAAATCTGTGACTGGACTGGTATATCCTGCTGCTAGCCACTTTGTCACCTTAAATGGAAAAAATTCAATATTAACTATTTTATCCTTGCAATAGGTTATCTAATTAAGTTTTATAACATAGCTGCCAGGACTATAACATTGCTCTACATAAACATATATCCTCATTTCCAGAAGTGTAGACATTTCATAGTGGTTCTAATAGAATCATTTTTATATTAAATTATATTAGTTTTATATTGTCCTGTCCCATTTTTAAGTTCTGCATTCACTACCTTAGCAATGTGATTGTACTTTGCTACTGGCTCCCTGGAGTATTGTTTTATGCTAAATGTGAGCACTGCAATTTTAATAACATATACTGATCAGTATGAATATTCAATTGTTGGTGTAACAAGAGCTCATTTATCTCAACTACGATTTTGGTTATCTGCGTGAAGATTCTTTAGTGTGAAATAAAATTCCTGTTCCCGGAATTTTTTAATTTTGGACTTCACTTCTGATTAACATATGAATCAGAAAGATTTCATCAACCATCCCTGCAGATCAGCCAGTAAATTAACAAGGGCAAATCTAGCTCAGATGACTCATTATTGGAAGTTTCATCCAAAGTTTTATCCAAAATTGTTTTGAGAAGGACAAAATGATCAGCTGAAATTTATTCAAAGCTGAAGATTTAAATAAAAGTTGGGAACAAGTCTGGATGTGAGTAAAGACAAGCTTTCTTGTGAAAAATCAAATTGCGTCTGAAGCGGTTAGATGAAAATAAGGAACCAACAAGATATAGGCTTATAGCCTAATCCTTGTAGTGGAAAACAAGCTGGTACCTTTCATGGATAGTGAGGGAAAGAACATTCAAACAATTTTGTTCCAGCTGAGACAGAACTAGAAACATACTGGGATGAAGTACCTCATAAAACATAATCTTTAAAAAGTCGATTCTTATGTGAGATTTCCAGTCCAGGGACCAGGATGAGAATTTATTGTAAACCCATCCATCTGGTGCAGAAATGAGCAAGTGTGTGACAGTTCTGCTGCCGAGCAGATTACATTTTGGCTGGCTAACTTAATGGTAATGAGAAATTTCTGAAGATCCAAAGCGTACTTCTATCAGCTGGCAAAGAAACCTTGGCAATGGAATGGGTCTGTTAGACCTTTGGATTCACCCTTCAAATTCAATGTCAAGGAAAAAAAATAGAGCTTGATCTCTTACAGCTGTTTAGCAGCTCAGTTTTTGGTTTAGGCAGAGCATAGTCAAGCCATTAAAGTTTTTTATGGTCACTATTCTCCTGCAGGGAAGCCCAGTCTGTTGTTGGTTACAGAGATGGGTCATAGCTCTGATTTTTCCCATTTAAGCTCCTTAGCAGATTAAAAATGATGGGCTTATCAGCAGGTGTATTTCCTAACATTTCTAGCTAAAAATGATGAAGTCTGCTTTCATACCACTCATAATGAATACAGTGTATCATAAGAATCATGATGAATTATCTGCTCTGAACACAGTCTGATTTTCCCTGAGTTTATTCACATTGATTAGATCTAGTGCTTGGTTAAAAGAACAGAATCTCACAGAGGAGGTTTTTCACATGGGACATTCTCTAATGTTTCATTTCTACATGCATGTAATCATGCAGATTTCATTTCTGATTTTAAGTGGTTTAGTTTCCATTTCTTCATTTGCACCAGCAGCAGTGAGCTCTGCAGGTTATTCCCTCATGGAACACCTCATGTTAGTTGTCACTGCACTGTCACTATCCAGGTGCGAATTCTGCCATTATTTCAGTACTAATCACATCCTCATAAAAAAAAATGTTGGGCAAGATTTGAAGTTCGGTGTATCTCCTGTAAACATCCCTTTCCAAATGGCACTGAGGAACCAAATACTGATACTGTATGAACTACAGTCCCACACTGAATAGCTTCCACTTAGCGAACACACTGCTAATCATGCAGTATCAGTATGGATCTTCTCAATGGTCAGAAGCTACACGAGTCTGAAAAAGGAGGGGGCACAAATAATGACATTTTTCCAAATTTTGGATGTTAAAACCCATTCTTACAATCCCCTCTGCTGTAATAATTATTGTTATGTCTTTATTTATTGCTTCCAATATTAAAACACTAATATGTAAAGTTAACCATCAATAGAATGTTCCTGGGCCACCTGTCCTAGATAGCTCTGCTTTTGTAAGGGTTGGACCAGGTGAACCCAGAGGTCCCTTCCAACCTCATCCATTCTGTAACTATGTGAAGATAATACAATGCAAAACAACCACTGCTTTATCTAGAACTTCACTCTATACGTATGTATCAGACTGACAATTTGGCAGAGTAAACCTATTCACATCAACACACATGTAATTGTGGCAGTCAAAAGCACTTCTTAATGATGCATTTAAAAAAGACTTGGTTGAAAGGAGCAGAGCAGTCCAAACTCTCAAAAGAAGCAATTATATGAAAATTTGTATTGTAAATGATTAAAAAGTCATTTTTAGCTCTAAGGGAATCCCACTGCACTGCTCTGACTCATAAACACTCAGCAAACACAGGATATGATACAGAGTTTTATCTCACCAAGTGGTTCCCAGTATGTGTCTGGAATTTTATTTTCCTTGATCATTATGTCATATGTACTTTAAATAGTGAACAAGCTTTGTTTCAAAGAAAAGGAAGATGAGAGCTGTTTTAATGGACAATTAGGAATTTCAAACAATTTAGCTCATCAATCAAAACATTCACATTAAAAAAAAATAAAAATAAAAAAAGAAGAAAGAAAGACTATTTAGCTAAATAGTCTTTTCTCCTGGGGCTCATTAGTGATGCAATTGTTTCTCTCTCCTGTTTCTAACTAATGCACTGCTGGGAGTCCAGGCCAGGTGCTCCTTTCAGTGCTGTCTGCTCCCTGCAACTCTATCTGAGAGCTCCATGTCTACTCACACCAGCCTAATGTAACCTTTGGCTCTACCCCATTCAATTAGAGCACCCTCCAAATCCACAACAGCAAATGGAAGAATTAACAAGTAGCTTAAGTCAGCAGTGCTTGAGTACCTCTGTAACATTCTGAGGGGTCTTATGCTTTCTTCCAGGGAATCAGTGGTATCAGTAAGTTATGGATTTCTAAAGGGCATTTCTAAAGCCAATCATGTTCTTTTTTCTTTTTTTCAGTCACTGAATGGCTTTCTTTAGAAAACAAGAAAACAACCAAATATCACGACACAACCACAAATGTTGATTAAAACTAAAAGCATGCTGATTCTCAGCTTTTAGCCCACCAGAGTATGAACGGAGAGTGGTAGTATTTGGTTAAAACCGCAAATAACTTCATGAGTTTTAAAATACTTAATTAAACTTAATAGGCAATAGAGGGGTAACTTTCATAAAATTACAGAACGGTTTGGATTGGGAAGGACCTTAAAGACTGTCTAACTACAGCCCCTCAGGATCACCTTACATTAGATGGGTTGTACATGTTAGTGAATGATGCTAATTTGAGTCTGAGAACATTGTTTGATTCTTTCCCTTATGCATATAATTTCAATTAGACAGTATGGAATCATTTAAATATTTCAATTGTTTTCCTGTTCATTACTGCATACCAGTGAAATAAGTAATGTGGTTTTATGATTCCTCCTGATTTTGCCTCCAGCCCCACCAGAAATACACTGTGGAGGGACCACTGAAACAGTCATTTGAGATATGATCCACAACACATTTATAGACTCTGAACTCCAGTAGGCAACATTACCTGGAGTTTCCACTAGTATATTGTATTATAAAATGATGCTGTAGTTAAAGCTGCAGTGTAGGTCAACATTTCTCACAGTGCAGCCTCTAATTTAATGCTACACATTCCTTCATGTCTCAGTTCTTACCAGTAGGTGCAGGTGTTCTAGATGATTAAAAGAAAACCTATGTCAGACTGAAATTTGTCACTGAGAGCTGCGCAAATAAACACACAAATAGTCAGACAGTCTACTAAGATCCATATTATATACTATATTATAACATCTAAAACAGTCAGGAAATGACATGGAAAGCACTACCTCAGCCTGTTCTGATATCTTACCTCTTCACTGGCCCTTTTGGTTTAGAAAATTTCAACTGTACATAGAGTTCTGTTTAAAACCTCTGTATACAGATACCATGGTATATTAAGATGCTTTGATCATAATCTAATGGGAAAAACGTCATGGCTGTTAATATGAAAAGGCTCACCTGTTCATTTCCTAACTGAAATATGTTGCAGACAATGGCTTACATTTCCATTCTTGTTGCAGCACTTCGCAATTTCTCTAAAAAAAATCACACTGGGTCTTCCTTATTTGAGAACTCAGGATCAGGATCACAATATATTTGTTAAAGCACCTTTCAGCTTATGCCACTTTAGAAAAGAACTAACTTAGTTTCACCATTATATTTTTTTGTTAATATTATTTTAAAATACATCAAAGTCCAGTGAACTCTGATGCTGCTTTGTAAGAACAGTGCTAAAACTGTTACTTGGAAGAGCACAAAATAGTGTTAAATTTGAGATTATGAAACCATTTGCACTCCATATACACAAACTCTCATAGGCATTGGCAAACATCAAATTGTAGATCTTCTGTCAGTAGAAAGATTTTTTGCATGATACATTTTTTGACTGATAACTGTTCTTGACAGCCCTCTACACTGTCATGTCTTTATTGGACCCAAATGACAGAAGATAGTACAAGAATACACAAATTATTGTGAATGACTGTTGGAAGATGGAATCCAAAAATTTATTGTGAAAGGAAGAAAAACTGCGTAAGGTATCTCTATTTGGATTAAGTTGAATTTGGGATACCAGTAGATGATTATAAATATATATTTATATGTCATCAGGATATAATCCCCAAAAATATAATCCCAAAAAACAATCTGATAGAGGCAGCAGGCCATAAGGGTCACTAATAATAACTTACAATTGAAAATTCTTAGCAGGATATTACGTTTAACATTAGAAGTAACAACAAGAGCTGTGTGTCTAAATGGGACAGAGGATTTCAGTTCAGGACAGGTATCAAATCAAAAACAATCAAAATCATCTGAGCGCCAAAATCCTTTCAACCTGAGGCATTTCAGATGCAGATCTGGATTCCAGTTTTCCAGACAGATCTCTTCACTTGACTTAAGTCTTGATTCACTTAGCCTTCGTGGATTTAAATGAAATCATGTACTTTCCATTCTTTCATCAAAGCCAATATATTAATGGATTTTATTACCTGCTGATCTGACTATGACTATACAAATTCATAAGAAACCTTTTTGGAAGGGTTGCTCTAGGTTTAATTGTTAACTTCATCACGGTGTTACTCATTCGTAACATACACCACTTGTTAGACAAAGAACCTGCAAGTGATTTATGGATCTCAGCATGTATTTTATTTAATGGGAAAGTCACAGCAGGGACAGATTTTCATGCCTGCATGTGGCCCTCTCTTAGTTTGCCTACTTGCTGCTTCACAATAAGTTGCACATATAACTGCCATCATTTCTATGCTTTTACAAACTATTTGTAGTATTTATGTGCAAGCAAATGAGATACAGGTATGTCTTGGAGAACATGTTTGTAAACTGGCAAAATTTCATCTCAGTTGTCTGTCATAAAAAAAAAAACTAACAGAATTTATATTGAGAAATGATGTACATTGTCTTAATGAAATACACAGGAATGAGCAACCCAAAATGCTGCTTAGCATAAGTGATCATTTTGAGTCAAAAGTCACAATTGCAGATCATTGGCATTGTTAACCAGATGTTTTCCTGTGCATTGGAGCTGCAAACAGACATAAGCATTCAGAAAGATAGCAAAAGCTGATGGATTGAACTCCTTCCACTCAGAGATTACTGAGGTTTAATATGTATAGAAAGCAGTGAGAACTTAAATTAAACTGCTGTGTGTGAACAGAGACTTTTCCTGTGCTGAGCAAAATGAGCAAAACAAGCACTGACCCCGTTCAATCAGTGGGACTAATAGAGTGAGAAGAGTGATTCTCAAGATTGAGGCCAGCAAATGACAAAAAGTCAAGCACAGGGAGATTAAGGGCCCTTGGATACTGTGGAAAGATACTATTGCATCTTTAGCAATTCATCTTCTCTGAAAAGTCCTGAAAGATATCAAGAAGACAAACCTGGGTACGTTTCCTTCGGCATGGATCTCTAGGTCTGGAGCTGATTGGGAGCCAGCAGGGTGCAACCTCTCCACTCAAGGCACCACTGAAACTGCAGGAGCAACCATTCCCTCCTGTAAAGGCCAGGTACTGGCCGTTGTAAGGACAGGTACAGCTGTCAGTTGGCATAGAGCTTCCCTAGACAGCAGAGGAATGTATAATGCAGTATTATCATCATAGTTTCATTGTCATGATGCACGCAATGTGGGGAAGCTCTGCAAAATCTGTACCTATTTTATTTGTTCACTGCATGTGCATGCCTGCCTTGAAAAATGCTGTAAGAATATGACTGGTAACCAAAACAGAAATGAAGCTGGGCTTGACAGCTGCGAGGAAATTGTAGTGTTGGCAAGATTGATAAGGTGCTTTCTGGAAGCAGATTTTTGGAATATTTGTCCAAGAATTCATGGTACCCAAAGGAGTGGACAAATAATATGAGTGAGAGAAAGTAAAGGAACAATATTATTACCTCTTTAGTACTCTAAACATATTGTGTATTCTCTCTGTTTTTTGATGATAGTAACTAGGGAATAGCCCAATTCTACTGTACTACTGGGACTTCATATAAAAGAAGAATTTCCCATATGCTATAGATATAAACAAAATAGATGTGCTATATAGGATATGAATTATTGTGCAAATCATTCTGTTCATCTTAGTTAAATTCATTCTGCAACTATAAAATAAATCACATCCTGTAAAAGGAAAAAGCAGCAGGGTAGGGAAAATGTCTTTCTGCTGGAGTCAATTTATGCAGCAAATTCTGTGCACTAGGACTAAGACCTTAGGAGAACACAGATTTCTATCTTTATAAGCATGTACACAGCCAGGATAAATGCTTCAAAATGAAGCATTGCGCATAGACTCTGTGTGGGTAGGCTAAACTAGCTTTCAGAAATACTACTCTTATAAGGGAATATCTTGAGATATTAATAAAATTGCTGTTTTCTCATAAATTGCGTATCTCGGATATCTCCGTGTCAGAGATATCTACTTTATCGATTGTTCCCAGAAGAACATCTTGAAATAAGCTGCAGGACTGGAAATGCTAGTTCTTTGGTGCTATACAATCATAATTCTCATAGAGAGTATGGTCCTAAAAAAAATGCTCATGATGAATAGCACCACACTTGAAGGAAATTGCTGCTTGGGCAAGGCTGGACAGTTTGGTTGGGGCCACCAGGATCACATGATGTAACAGCATAGGTCAGGTCAAGAAGGCTGCCCGTCCTCTCTAAGCAGCAAGGAGAGAGAGTGTGAGACTTACACAGTCCAGTAGCTGTCACGTGGGATCACAAATGCGTATCCCACAGGATCAGTTTCCTACTGTTTCATGGGCAGATGTTTCTGGGTTCTCATTCCTCTCAGTCATCATCTTCCCAGCCTGAATGCAAGTGCCAACAACACCCTGTCTGGATGGCAATATTTCTAAGAATGCTGTTAGAGCACAATAGCTCATTAGTCCCAGGGATTCACAGATATTCTGCTTGCAGGCTGCCTCCATGCTGCAACGCTGAGAAACAATCTGTAGATTTTGTATTATTTCCAGTATGTCTATTAACAATTATTCATCCTCACAGTAACACAGAGCTCATGACAATGGTGGCAGAGGAAGAAATGGTAAACCAGTTTACTTCAGAATGCAATGGTCAACATTTTCAATGCAATCATTTGTTTCGTGCATACCAAAGCTATCAAGCTTACAAAATGGCTGCTGTGTTTTATAGCATCTCAGGGAAAAAAAAATTCTTAAAAGCATACAGATTTCAACAAGTCTGAGGAGAGCTGGGACCAAAAATCTGACAGTTAATTTTCATGGGTTTTTCTATTTTTTTTTTTCCTTATAAAGGATTTAGGTGTTTCTGTGTTTTGAGAAAAAATTCTAAGATCCTCTCAAATTGGACTGAGTATAAGAGCTTGAGAAGCTATATCTGCATCAACAAAAAATTTTAAACTAGTGTGGGAAATAGACCTGAAAAATCAAATCAAAATTCCTCTACAGCACAGGAAATTTAGAAGTGTACCTGTTTCTTATCAGAATTTAATTGGCATTATAATTATGATTTCTGTAATATTTCACAGTGGTTGAAATGCTGAAATAATGGAAACATGAGATAAAATGAAAGCACTGCAGAGATTTTTTAAATCATTTGTAAGTTCTTTGATCTTTTAGATTAGTAATGTAAAATAAATGAGCACTGTTCCTTTGCTTTGTTTATGTGCCTAGATTTATCTTGCAGTGAGCTAAGGTAAATGTTTCTCTATTTTTAGCTGAGCAGTGATTTTTCCTTTAAAAGATTCAACCCACCCTTACCAATTACTAGCAACATCTTGAAATGAGGTTCTGCTAATTAATCAAAAACTTCTTATAAGCTCAGACAAGCCAGACCAACTGACTTCGAAAGTATATGAAAGCACAGAAGTAAAAACAAGAACTTCTTAGCCAAAGAAAACATCTTTATATTTTTAATAGGAAGGAACTCCTTGCAGTTCAGCTCTTTTGCAGTTTTAGATGGAGCAAATGAGGCCACGTAAAAAAGGAGCATTTTCAAAAGTATCCAGGCCCTCCCTGAGGTCAGTGGTAAAAATCCCTTTTACTTCAAAGAAGCAGAAGATCTACCAGATCACAGCCAATCTGAAAGTCTAGTTTAATTTGCTTCATTGACATTACAAGTGTTTTTCATTCCAGGAAAAGTTGCTGAAGTATCAGCAACCCATGTTATGTTGGGAAGAATGGCTCAGTTTTCTACCCGCCACATATTATTTCACGCAACAGAAGGAGACTATCTTTGCAGATAGAAATTCCCCACTCTTTTCCAGATGAGCATGAAGAAAAGCACCAGAAAACCTCCACCTAAACATAGGGGAATGGCTGTGATGGGCAGAATCCTGGGGTGAAGTTCAGCCTTCTTCTGTTCTAGTGAACATTGGCCTCTAAGGAAACTTGTTTACAAGACATTATAATGCAGTGACTAAAAATAACATCCGGATATATATTTTTAAATAATATTTTGAGTTATTTCAGTTATTTTTTTACCCTTAAGCAAACTGGAAAATATATTCAAGAGCCTCTAAAACTTCAGAGATGTGCCTGAAAGAATCACCAAAAATAATAATTAAAAAACAACTCAGGTAAGGTAAAAACATGAGAAAAACCTTCTTTACCTTGAGGGTGACAGAGCACTGCAATAGGCTTCCAGAGAGGTATGGAGTCTCCTCCTCTGGAGACATTCATGACCCATCTTGAAGCTTTCCTGTGTGACCTATTGTGGGAACCTACTTTAGCATGGTGTTGTGCTAGATGAACTCCAGTGGTCCCTTCCAGCTCCTATGATTCTGTGATTCTGTGGAGGTAGAACTCAAAGTAAGACAGACAGCATACAGTAAAACATACAGTAAAGTTCAACTTCCTTTGTGCTCTGCCAAGAACCTAGACCAAGGACATATATACAGCTGTCCTGATGAAGCAACACAGTCCTGATTTACCTGCAGATTTATTCACAGGAGACACAGCAGTTCATCTCATTTGGTCCTTTAAAAAGATGTTTTATAGCCACTGAGGGGGTCTTCTTGCACTCAAATGCCTTTAATAAGGCAGATTAACCTTTTATGACTAGCATATTTCTTTCTGCTTAAAGTTTCTATGACCTCTGGCTGGTTGATGTGAAGCAGGTTGGCATTATTAAGAGGAACAGAAGAAATGCCTCATACCATGCCTTCATTTCAATCTGGGGCTTAGTCCTCACATCATACACAGCTGAGCAATGTGGTGATTCAGAAAACTGGCTAACTGACTGCAAAAGAGAAAGATGTGTCCTGCTGACAGAGGGGGCTAGCATCCAGTTGAGATGTGATGAATCTGCATTCAGTCTACTGTATTTTCACAAAGAATAAATGACAAGACACCTTTTTGTGCTCGCAGCTTTGGGTTAGGTTTTGTCAGGAACTTAGCAGATGTTAGGATGTGAGAGTAAAAGCTTCACACAAAGGGCAAAAAATGTGGAAGAATCAGGCTTTAAAAGGCTGCCCTGTGCATTGTACCCTTATCAGTGGGCTCACAGCTGTGGGAGGAGGGGGTTGAGGATTTGCAAGCCAGGTTCTTGGTGAATCACCATTCCCTTTCCATCACACATCATCTGATTCTGTCTGTATCTGACTGTGCCTACCTGTAGAACAAAAGAGAAACAGACTGTATCTACCTATCTCGCTTGCTTTTTGATGAAATTGTCCATCTTCCTTTAATTTTCTATCAGTGTATTCTGAGTACGGCAGCACGTGTTCCTTGCTCTAAGCTATCTGGCCAAAACTGAATTTCCAGCATTAAAGCCACTGCAAGTCATTCTAGTACAAAACAACTTCCGAAGACAGATACTCTCTTCAAAATAACATTTTTTTTGTGCTTAAGAAAGAAGTAACATCTTTCTTTCAAAATTGAAAAAAAGATTCATTTTCAGGCTGAGAATTTGCATTAAATATTTCATTTGCTTTTAAATGTATGTTTTTTTCTTCTCTGTTTTGATGATGGAGACACTGGAGACTGCAGACATATTGAACAGACTGTTCTGTAGGTCCATGCTCCTCATAATTTTTTCCACCCTCACTATATCAACATCTGAAAATAACAAACTTGACTTTGTAATGGTGCATATCATTATTTAAAATAGATTTCTGAACATTTTGGATTTTTTTTTTTGTTTAAAGTCTCCAATTTTAGACAAGATTGTTGACTGTGTTTTCAAGTATTTCCTTTTAAAAATTATTTACTGTTATGTAAACAAGCATTTGGTCTCTTTAGCCTTAATTTAGAATATCCATCCCCAGAGAACCCAAGACACTGAATTTGAAGATAAACTAAGGCTGTTTGTTTCCCCAAGGAATCTGCTCTGCAGACACAGCAGCAGGCACTCAGCAAAATGGCAGTAGTGTCACAAGTTCAGCAGTACACAGACTTTGTCTAGTTATAAAATGACACTCATTAAATAATTACTTCAATATCTCTGACTTGGATTACTGAAAGCCAGACACTTTAGCTTTAGTTCTTCTACCTCAAAAGTCCTTCTAGGATGCTGTACTAGCAATGCTGTTAAGATTGTCACTGCCAACCAACCTCCCAGCAATTAAGTCTTTTGCCGCAACTTTTAGCTCTGCTTTCTTTTTCACTTCTGATGTGGATTAAAGTCTGCAGTCACAACTATGATAGTTTGAGGACATTTGATCCTACAGTATTTATCCATTATTGGCTTTGTTTACCCAAGGGAAAATTAAGTGCTGTGCCTCAGAGCAGTGAGATTTGTAATACTCTGATGCCTTCAGTGATCTCTGGCAGATGTGAGTTGGGAAAAAAATGAAAAGTTACATCGCTGCCTTGGGAAGCCAGCTTTGCATGTTTTCCTTGCAGGTGCACATGTAATTCTTTGCCAGGGAAACTATATGGAGGCAAAAATGGTTGTAATGAAATGAGGATTCAACGTCATTTAGTTAACAAAAATATTTTCTGTTATGGAAAATCATCTTTCATTCTCGTCACTGTCCTCCTGCTTGGGAAACCCAGTGAGACACAGTTAGGGAGCTACAGATTGCTTGCTATTCAAAGCATGCTTCTCTGAAGAGAGTCACCAAAAACTTCTTGGCTTTTAAATTTAGAAGCTGTAGGGTGTGTTTAGCCAGAAGTATTACACTGGTATTCTGAGAGCCAGTTTCTATGCAGCAGTGTGTTTTCTGTGTTTTCTTGCTTAAAGAATTGCTAGGACATCAGAATGCCAAGACTTGTCTTAGAAGTATGCATGATAACTTTGAAATCTACCTTTTATTCTCAGTTGTGCACAGACAGTGCACTAATATACAACACTGTTGTAACACAGTGCTGTATATTAGTGTAAGCACAAACACTAATATACAGTAGTGTTGTAAATAAGTAGTATTTTCTTCTTACAATACTTTGCCTGCATTAGGGAAGTGTTCTATAAGAATGACCGTTCAATATTAATAGGAAAAGAAAGAGATGCTGAGTGGAAACCTGAATCCTCTCACTGCTGTAACTAACAAGCAACTCTGCTAGTAGTAGATGAAAAACCTCATTTCCACAAGTTTGGGTGGATCATAGGCTCCCAGTGAATTTTTAAGTTCCTTGGCGTTCTGCAGGTTAAGAATCAGTCCAAGAGACTGAATCCAAGTTACCACAGGGGAGCTTGGCAGTGTCTGTGGCTAGATCTTTCAGACTGATTCAAAACATTTGCCCCAAAAGAGTTGTTCTCCATATACTTGGTGAGGTGGCAACATGATATATTAATGGCCTGAATCATTACAGCAGAAAAGCAGAATAAGCATAAAGAACATATTAAAATGTAAAGCCTTGACCTACTCAGATTTAAGAGAGAGCTGTTCTTCAGTATTAAGTTATGTGGCCAAAACTCTACTAAGAAGATTGAAGTGATTTACACGGCACTGAGAAAGACATCCCCAGAAATGTTATTGTGGAATATCTGCTTTCAAAAAACAGGGATGTCTATAGGACAAACCTCTTCCTATTAAACAAATCAGGACAAGTCTTACATGTATGATCCCAGAAATTTTTTAATAGGACTGCAGCAAAATATTTCTGTTAACTGAGGAAGAGATCTCTGATTTATTTTCTGATAGTTTAAAATTATATATTTATACAAAAGCCCATGAATAAATTTACAGATAAAGAACCTCCATGAGAAAATGAGATCAGAGCCTAACAACTCACTTACACTGAAGTTCCATCAGGAATGAGAAGCCCATTTTTAAGAGTGATATATGTAATACTCAGTCAATGACAGGAGGAAAAAAAATCATTATTTTAAGGAGAAAACGTAGCCTGAGGATAACAGTCCAGGTCTGAAATAAATCAGTATATCTTCTGTTGAATCAGTAGAGCTATAGTAGCTGAAAGTCATCAATTTGATAAGTTCAAAATGACAGTAGTAAGAAGAACAGGTTGGCAAAAGTCTGGCTGCACATTTAAAATTTTCAACATCAGCACATTATCAGGAATCAACAGCTACCTTTAAGAGAATTCAGCCTGGCTCCCTAATGTTCAAGCACTGTTAGGCTTAGTAAGCCAACCAGGCAACTGAAGGCATTTCTTCTGTACAAAGTACTGTAACAGCTCCCATGTATGGCAAATACAATTATGCATCTCACCGGTAGGGTGGATTATAAATGTTATCCATGAACAATGACTTATATTTCAATAGATAGCAGCTGCATTTCTGTAAGGAATGCTGCAGGAAGTTATGTCAAAAGCCAGAAAAATGGCCAGTCAGGTAAAGGGGAAAATGTAAGTTCCAAGTCCTGAGAAAAGAAAGAGCTGGCCTTAAATTATGTATTTAGTTCATTGTACCCAGTCCTATTCAAATATGCAAGAATGATTGATTTAAGATAGTATGCAAAACTTCTCTCCCTCTGTAAGAGTACAGTTACGACTGAAACATGTGTGCCCTGTTTTAATCAATCTCCATGAAAGAAGGGCACAAAATGCTCATTTGGACTAAAATTATTTCACAGATTATGGAATTTACTGTGTCTTATTTATAAAAGTGGCTACCATCACAGATGTGAACTGTATAAACGGACAGAACCGATTGATTACCCCATAGATAAACTAATTTCACACATAATCAAGAAAAATTAACATTTGAAATATGGGAATAAGTACAGAATAAATTCAGTTTTAAGCATAATAGTGAAGTCATTCTGGATGTGTGAAGAGCAATTAAAAGGTTATCTCAAGTAGATAGGAAAATGATTATTCCAAATACATTATTTTATCTTTTGATTTTTGTTTTAATTCTACCATCAGACAGACCAGCCTATCTTAAGGATGCACTATCACATCTCTGCTAAATATCAGCCCTAGAAAATGAATTTCAGGACAGTATGTGAGCAGATGCAGTGAGAGGAGTCTGCTGTCACCACCTGAGGTGTTTAGCCAGACACTTTGGGTGGAGGGGAAGCTGACTGTGGCCCCATATCTTCCTGGTTGCAGCACATGAGCTGCAGTGCCTTAGGACCCCATTGGCTCATCTCACTCTCCTCCCTCAGCAGCCCTTAGATGCATGTTCATCACTTTTCAAACCCAGACTTCTTGTATGGATGATCTAACCTCACCTTGTCCTCGTTTGGAGAATGTGGGCCAATATTAGAAAAAAGTTTTCACAAGTAGGGTACGTTTCTGTTGGACTTCCAAATAAATGCACAGGAGTACAGTGGCTACTGAAAAGTGAAGTGATCAGCATGGGATTATACTAGTGGCATGGAGATAAAAGTCCTGAGGCTTCTTGAAGCAGCTGTGGTCACTAAGACAGATGTCATCTCCAAAGCTCCACCAATCTGTTCTGTGTTAAATAGACCATCCTGTTCCTAGCAGTGTTGCTGTCTGACTTGCCAGTTAAAAGCTTACCTGAAAATGACTTTAATTACTGAAAAGTTAGTGCAATAGGAGGCCTGGGAAGAGTGTTCCTGAAGGATAAATGTTAGGAAGAGACTTGTTGGGAAGAAGGCCAAAGACTGCTCAGGTTTCATGAGCAGGACAAACCCAGGAACTAATACTGACGGTGAAAGCACAACTGATGCTTAATCATGCAGCATAGGCTTTTTCTGCACATTTTATCCTGCACTAGATATGTTTGGCTCTATGTATTTTGGAAGATCACCTGGAAGTTGTAAAGTTTAAGCAGTTCATCTGGCGCTAAATCCTGAGCAAAATGAGAGCACACTCACTGTCTCTGTAGCTGAGAAAATAAAAACCTTCCTTTTCAGGCCAATGGATAGAAGAATACCTTAATTACAGGACTATGTTCAGTGCTGGAAGCGCGGATCTGACCTGTTTCCCTTTAGGAGCCAAGTGTTCTTAGAAGAAAGCAATGACGGAAAGGTTTGAATGGGAAATTGTGCCCCATCATCCTCCCAAATATTCTTGATGTACCACTTGCATGGTTTTTGCTGGACTGTTATGAATTCTAAACTATATATTTGTCTCATGGGCAAAAACCCCTTGCCTAAAGCCGTTCCCATGTGTGGTCTGAGACAGGTTATCATGAAGTCAATCAGTCACACCTTCACACACTGCCTCTGTAAGTCTGTGGGGTATGGGGAGAGTTGTTTTAATACAAAGCAACCTTATCTCCCTGTGCCTCTAATAAACACAAACTGCATCTCATATTTTCACCATAGGCACTCTCCTTTCCCTGCCTATAGAAAACATGGCCTGTATGTGCTGGAAACATTTACTGGCTTTTGTGAAACAGATCTGCATATCCTTTCAGATTTCTTCATATCTGATCTTCTCTTTTTTTTTTCAGCTAATCTGTCTGCATGTCACTTTGCTCAGTCACTAAGATCATTGTCAGATTTGTGGAAAAGAGTGCCCGAGAAGCTCAGCTTTTCTAAACTGTAAGTTTTTTGAGGGTGAGCGTCTGCAAGACCTTTTTGAGGGAAATACTACGTGCGAAAGTTTCACAGCATCTCAGAAAAATCTTTTCAAGGAAACCTTAGTTCCGTGCTGCATATATTCTCGAGGGTCTCTTACAAATGACTGAGGAGGTGCTGCCTTCACTGAGTTTTAGAGCACTTTTAACTACAATCTCTGTCCCAAACACAAGGTGAAAAGTCCTGTGATGTGTGCTACTACCCACAGATAATTTGAAACATTTAGCGAGGCCTGCGTTCATTGTTTTAAAATCATACATCTTTAAACGGCACAGCTGTTCACCTCTGATTGCCAGCTAGATAACAGCTATAAAATACAAACCATAAGACAAATATTTCTGCAGATTTGCTAAGTTATAGCCATCCAACAATATTCCCTCTGCTGCTCAGTATGCAAACACCCTTTCTACTGTTAGGTTTTATGACTGCAGAGGATGGAAGTTGTAAAGAATGTGATACCATTGTGCTGTACCATAAACTGCTATTTCACTAGATTCCCCAATTTCTTGGGGGAAATCTAGCGCAAAAAAGCAATTTACATGGAAAAAAAACCCAACCTAATTTATTAGGAATACCTTTCTTCTTGGATACAGTTGAGTTCATTACCATAAATATGTTTTACAAATACGGTGCTCTGAGTACAGACCACCCCTATTACTGCCAGTGAGTTGAAATCTGGGGTTTGGCTGCATAATACTGCTTCTCCAGTTCTAACAGTTCTGCATTAATATGGTGTGAAAAACCTATATATAGAATGCTTTTGTTAAAATCAGATTATACTAATTCTATACGAAGTGCTTTAATGAAAAATGTTTAATGGCTGAAATACTATAAGACTGCAGTTAGAGTGCAGGTGCAAAAATGATATTCTACACTCCCCGGAGAGCAAACTTGTACATACTGTGAAATATCAATTAAAGTTTATAGTTGCCTGCACCAGTTAAATGTCTTTTTCATGGGAAATTTTCATCTTCTCTTATGAAACAATCACTTGGGTTAAAATGTGCACTGAATTATGTGGGCATTTTGAGTTATTAAGGAATAGATTTGTTTTACAAGCAAGCTGTAAGCATTCTTTGCAGTTTTTATGAGGTCATCTACATGACTTTTAAATGGCGTTCTTGGCCAACCTCGATTCTCAGATCAGTTCATTAATTCACACAGCTGTCTTTAAAAACTGCAAGAATAATATACGCTGGAGTCTGGAAGAAAGAGGTGGATTTTGAAGCTGTATTTCAATCACGGGTCCTGTTGACATCATAAACTACAAGAGGACAGCCTAAGCTGTTTTGTGAACAGCAGCAAGCTTGTGATTGAAATACAGTCTAGTTAATTGATTTCTTTCAGAATATATGGAGAAAGAATGCAAAATTTCTCTTTCAAGCAAATAAGTGTACCTTTCAGAAAGTGATATCTGAAACAAATACAATATTCAGTGTTAGCAGAGATCATCCCAATAAAATCTTGTATTCTATGGCATATACCATGGTTGTCATCCTGCTCATGATCCAAACTTAATTTCTGACTCTGCCATAATTTCTGTGTGATTTTGGACAGGTGTCTGATGTCCATGTGCTTCTCTTCTACATCTTTATATTTTTGAATAGTACACCTCCTGTTTTGCTTTCTTACCTTTTCTCTTTTCTATTTTTTTTCCCTATCTCTCCTTGTTGTCCTAAAATGTTTTTGTCCCAGAGTTAGTCTCCCAGCAAGTGTCTGTCTGTATTTGTATTTAATGCCACCAGCTGAGATCTCAAAACCCTGTTGCAGAGCAAATGAAATCCTAAATATATGTACATGCATTAGGAGGATATTTAAAAGAATGCAACCTTTTANTTTCTTTGTTAACTTTTACAGGACTATTTCAGGAAAAATTACAGGTTTTTTTTTTTTTTTTTTTTTTTGTGCCATAGAAGATCTTCCTATAGCCACGACTTAATATGAAAAACAAATGTCTATCACATTTGCATAAAACTAAAATATTTGGAGTCTTAGAAAGGATTTCCTTACATTTACATCTAAATCTTATACTGTTGTTCAGATAACCTTTTAATGAAATTCTAGATATGCAGGCAAGCCTGGTAGACTATCCTTTGGAATTTCTCAGGTCGGTGCATGGAACTGTGTACAGAAAGGCAAATCTCACCCAGAGCCACACAACATTTGAATCAGGGGCAATCAGGAACAACATCTTAGTGAGACTAAATGATTGGTTGGGGCCCTAACACTGTCTATTCTCCCATTCTCAGAGCAAGAAACCTGGAATAAAAAAGAGGAAAGAAAAAGGTAGGGAAGTCCAGGTAGGACAAAGAGAAAAATGTGATTTTGTTACCAATTCTATTACCATATCCAGAAAGGAAGTTGCTGTGCACATTAAAATCTATCAAAAGCCCATAAATGACATCATAGCAGTAGATGTCACCAAAGATTAGATACCGTTTTTTTAGCTTAAAGCAAAGAGGAATAGCTCAAACCATCCACACTATATAAAGAAAGGCTTGGGGGAATAAATAAATAAATAAATAAATATTACAAAAAAAAAAAGACACACTCTGGAAAACAGAGAAACAATTCTACCCTCATTTTTGCCAGATCTCATAGCATTCCAGGTAACGGACAGAGAAAAGAAGTATTTTGCTCCCACTAGCCATACCACTGCAAGATCTCAATAAAGGTATGAGGTGATAATTTGTATACTAGCTACCTACTGATATTCAGATTTCTGGGAGAGTGCATTCTTCCCTTAAAATTTGTCCTAGAGACCATCGCTTCCTTTTTGACCTCTGTTTTTACCTGTTATGCTTACCTTTATTAGTTAATTCTGTTTTCTTGGGTGTTCCCTGTAAGACAAAATATCTCAGTACCATTTGTAACTGATAGTGTTTGCAATATACTGGCAGTTAAGAGTCATGCAACTTATTTCAAGCATTACATCTCAAACATCTCATTTACAGTATCATTCAAGACCTGCCCCGACACCTGCCTGTGCAATCTGGTCTAGGGAGCTGCTTTGGCAGGGGGGGTTGGACTCAATGATCTCTAGAGGTCTCTTCCAACCCCTACAGTTATGTGATTCTGTGGTTCTTTATTTAGTGGGGGATACCTCCATGCTTTCTCATTCTCCTGTTTCCCAGTCAGGAGACAAGAAGTGAATCTTCAGTCTGCATCACTTCACATGCACAAGAAACTGCTAACACCTTTCAAGTACTAATTTATAGTCTATACACCTACTTTCAAATACTAAAGTCTAAAACTGTATCTTTCAGCTTCAGGTTTGCACAGGAGCTCTTGACAAGTGTGCATGTGCAACAAGGGTTGCACTTAAAATATATTTGGAAGTGTCTGGAAAGAGCTGTACGTTCCAGCTGTGCCTCTGGAAATCTCATTATGGTCCCTGACTCATGTGAGACAGCACGCAAGACCTTCATTGTCACGTAGAAAGTGAAGAGAGCTGGTTGGGACATAGGCAATAACATTGCATTCACTGCATAGCCTGTGCCTAGTGAGGAGAAACAGTTTCCCCTTCAAGAACAAAATCCACGCTTTTCAAACCNGACCTTATGGGGAGAGGTTGAAGGAGCTGGGAACGTTCAGCCTGGAGGAGGCTCAGGGTAGAACTTTTTGCTCTCTATAACTTCCTGAAGGGAGGTTGTAGTGAGCTGGGGGTCGGCCTCTTCTCTCGTGTAATTAGTGATAGGACTAGAAGGGAATGGCTTCAAACTGTACCAAGGGAGATTCAGGCTGGACATTAGGAAATACTACTTCTCTGAAAGGGTGGTCAGGCACTGGAATGCACTGCCCAGAGAGGTGATGGAGTCACCGATCCTGGGGGTGTTCAAGGAACATTTGGATGTTGTGCTGAGGGACATGGTTTAGTGGGAGCTATTGGTGATAGGTAAATGGTTGGACTGTGATCTTTTAGGTCTTTACCAACCTTGGTGATTCTATGATTCTATGAACATAATGCAAAAGAACACCCAAACCATGGGTAGAGGGCTTCCTTACTTCTTGGCAGTGTTGGTATTTAGTGGAAAAGTAATTACACAGTTCATAAAATATGTTGTGATGTAGCAGGCCATTTGTAACTCTGAAAACAGGGAAGACTGTGGCCACACTCACGCACCTCCAGACACTCTTTGGAAAGACTAAACATTGTTTCTTGTGATTCTCTATATTTTCCTCTAGGAAATAGGCTGATATGTGGAAAGACAACAAAGATATACTGTGATTCACTCTTCAGGTTTCTACCTTTTATAGCTACTTCGTGCTTCCAATACCCAAAGCAGCACTAGCTATGGTGAGCAGTGTAGTTTCTTTCTGTAGTCATTGCTATGCTTGGCTGGCACAAGCCATTAAAAGGAAAGAATAACATGGCTGCCCAGCATTGCTCAGCTTGTCCATGCCTTAATTGTTCACGTGTAATGATACCTTCATTATATAACTGCCATTTAAAGCTGGATTTTCTGACCTGATAGGAGGCTTCTTGGAAAGAAAATGTACTTTTCCAAAACCACATTCTCCCATATATCATGATATCTGTGAATGTTTTGAGTGTTTTCAATGAGCAGTTTGCTTTCCTTCTGATTTTCCCAAAGGAGCTTACTGCAAGTCCTAAGCACCTTTGAGCCTGCCACATCTAGCAGTTGAGAGGATGGCACCATTTCCAGTAGTTTTTTTCAGCACCATTTGCTTCCAGGAACATTTGAAAGTATTCAAGTCACCTGCTCCAGTTCTCTGCCAGTTCCCTTCCAAACTCAGACTACTTCAGTTACTCCATTTTTCCCACTTATGCACTTCATTTCTAGCACTGTGTAAAAAAGACATGACACAGGACTTTTGGCAAGGATCCTTGGGGCTTTTCCTCCTTAGGTCATTTCCAGGACAGTCACGTGAGGCCAGCAATGACTTTAAAAGATTCGCTCTTCTGCAGGCATGAATAGGCTTCAGTAAGAACCATTCTGCATGGGTGCTTTAGGCCCCCTCTCCTACTCAGGGATCTCAGAACACTGGGGGAGGCAGACAGTCCTTAGCCATCATAACAGCTTCTACATGACTTCATCTTCTCCTACTGGCTAGAAGTGAACAGGAAAAGCAAATGGCAATATTTTTTATTTATTTTTTATTTTTATTTTTTTCAACAGTTGTTCTAGTCTGCAGCTGTATTTAATTAATTACTTGGGGGAACTGAGATGGATAGGAGAGCTTTTGAAAGCTGTTGAGAACTGTATACTGTTATAATAATCCTTTGGGATTCTTGGACTTTTTGTCCTCTGTCTGAAAAATACATAGCAAATCATCCAAGGATCCCCTATATGTTTTAGAAAGAACAGCAGGGAAGAGTGCTAAAGAAAAACAGGAACCAGTCAGGAAAGCTAGTAGTCTTTCAGCTTGTTAGGAGACAAATCATAGAAGATTAAGTCTCAGGAAATATACTGCAAATCCTCAAAGGTTTTTCCTCCTTCACCAAAATGTTTATTTAAGTTTGATTTTTGTGCTTTAGGTAGCTGACATGATTCATTTTAACAAAAATACTTACTACTGATCCAAACCTCTTGGGACAGTTCTTTATAATGAACAGAGTTGCCAAGGAAGGAAAAACAACCACAATGTCACATAATACTTTTGCTCATTTGGGGATGAAAAATGTATATGTTAACACAGAAACACTACCACTGCAGAGCCAAATGATTTTTTTTAGGATCTCATAGAGTGTACTTCTTTTGTCAAACCAAACTTTTACTGTAGAACATGCCAGGTTACACCTGAGGAATTATATTGAGAGGCAGAAGGGAAATGCTGTCTGAGTACCTGATGAATTGGGAAAACTGGTAACAATGGGTAGTTCTTTCATAAAAAGCAGTGAGATGGGTCTCTTGCTTTGTGTGAAGAATTCCACATTGCAAGCTACTCACACAGTCAAAACAGAGCATGAATCACACTGAGAAAAGTAAGGATTAAAAACAAAAAAGATTTTCCAGTTTGTGCCCCCAAAGTGTTATCTTTTTATTTATTTATTTTTTTAAGCTATCTCCACACAAGCATCAAAGATCTTTCAGTGCATAAATCATTCTTCAGTGCAGAGGACATGCCATACTCTAAGAGACACACACCTGCAAATCAATCAGAAATTAAACAGCACATATGCAAGGTGAGTAAAACAGTCAGCCAATGCCTAACGATAATCATCACAGCCACTGCTAGTAAAGGTCTATGGAGTTTCTGTTCAACTAGTGCAGTGAGATAAGAGGTGACAGTTAATATCAAGCTATATCTCAGCTTAAGCAACACAGTTTTTTAACTTACTGTATAAAAAATGTGCCAGCTTATCATGTTCTCTGGAGCATAACAGGTCTAAATATTAACGGATGTATTAAGATGTTAAAACTGGAAGTATATTTTTTAAAACTAACACCTGACCTGCTTTATCTTCAAATTACCTTTTTAAAAATAAAATTTATTCCATATTAGCAACAAGAATGCAGTAGTACTCTGATGGTTTCAATGGACATATCCAAAGCTCCTTTATTTTTAGTTTTAATATGGTTAGCCTCACTAAAATAGATGCAGTACCCTTTTCACTAGCCATTCACTAGTGACACATAGTTTCAAAGATGAGTATGAGGTGGCTACTGTAGTGATAATGCAGCCATTGCTGGCACTGTGGGTGGACAGTGGAAACAAATTGTGGAATAAATTTGTTGTATGGACAACAGAAGGGAGCAGGGGAGCAGTTAGTGTACTGTACCAGCAGCCACCACAGAAGCAACCCATTTGGCTGAAGGCTGGAGAGACTTTTCTGCAATATTTCAGTTATTTAGGAAAGACAAGGGCATGTCATTAATAACTGGGCCAAGAGGAAATATTCAAACACACAGAGTCAACAGGAAGGTTCTTAAAGCAGTTGCTGTAATACAACAACTTCAACGTCCAGTTGGTAATTTTTTCATCTTTTGATAAAACCTTTGTGGGGGAGTGTGAACGTGGTAGTATTTCTCTTCCCTCTCTGCCCCTCAGTTTTCTTGTAAAGGAAAAAGAGCATGCTGTGGGTTTGGAATATGTCAAAAGATACTATCAGTAGCTGAAGACTGGAGATGTAGTTCCCTGCCTCTCAAATTTGCTCCAGGTATGACCCCATGGTGTCCTCTGAAGGTGACTTGCAGCTTTTTTCCGAGAAGCATTAATGGAGGTATTCCTTTTGAGTGGACAGATACAGGCTTTGAGAGCTGTTTCCATCTCTCAGTCTCTTTTGAATGATATGAAATGGGTTGGAGTAGGGTGTAAAATGCAAAATGTGTACCTATTGATGTACCTTTTTCTGTTACTCCTTTTGGCATTATATTTCTCAGTTTATAGCTTCACATCTCAGTCCTCTTAAATGAAGACGCTAAGGAGGTCCTCAGCTGGAATTAAGTATTCATCATGAAAACAGCAACCTGGATCACAGATGGGACTGGTCCTCTATGGATGCATGACCAGCTCTGTTTAGCTTGTGTATTGTGAAGAAAGCTTGTATCTAGCTGAGTTAAGGGCATTAATAATTCAACTGTATTAATTCAGCTTTAGTTTTTGTGTCATCTTCAGAGTGATTGTTCCAGAGTTTTCAGCAGTCTCTGTACAGTTCCTAGATAGGATAGAACAGCAAACATGGTTTACTGGGCACGGTGGTGATGACTTGATGGTTGGACTAGATGGTCTTTGTGATCTTTTTCAACATTAATGATTCTATGATTCAATGAAAACAAAAACTTTCCTTCTGTCTTCTGACTAGGAATATTTGCTTTTCACTCACAGTGTTTATTAGTCCTACTGAGCATTTGAACAATCAGTTTCCCACTTGAAGTCTTAAATCTCACTGGAACAACTGTCAGGCTGCTTATTTCTATTGTTTTCTGTAGACTACTGAATATAAGAAAAAAGAAGTCACCATATCAGGTGTTGAGTACAATAACGGAAGTAAACATGAGCAAAGAAAAAGCACCCAACCTCATGTAAGGTTTAAAAACATGGAATTTTCCTTGGAGTTTTCCACTGCTAGTTACAGCTGAAGTCAGCCAACCACTATTTTTGAGAATTTTTTTTACAGAACATATCAAGATACACACTGAAGAGTGGATTCCCCAGTGTCAATGGGAATAAAGTAAATAAATTCAAAGGATTCCTGGATGGTATCTGGTTAGGCTCTCTCACATGGGATTTTCACACTGGAACGCTATTTTCATATAAAGATATATAAAGATACAGCTGTAATTGGTTAGCTGCAAAGATACCACTTTCCTTCCACAACCAAAAACTCCAATAGTGAAGAAACAATAAGTGATGGAAAAGATAGGATGTCAGACTAGCTATTTCTATAGCCAAAATTTTTTAGTACGTTCTGATCTCCAAAAGATATGGAATACTGTATATTCTGTTTATTCTCTAAGGTAAATCCCCATTTCAGCAAAATATCCCAATGTTAGAAACATTTATGCCAGGAAAGCTCTGGTCCTGGTCTTTTCCATGGCTCTGGTATGCAGTGGCAAACCAACAAGAAAAGGATGAACCAGAAGGTAACAGTGGTATCTCTCCCACTTTGTCTTGAGATATTACCTTCAGAGATAGTGTGAAGTGACCACTGAAATGGACAATGCAGCAAATATGAAGGTGAAAACTGTATTTCCCCTAACAGCTCTACCAGTGCTAATCATGCATGACATTTATTAATGAACTGTACATAATATAGTAAGGCTTTTTTGGTTTGATATGTAACAGGGGGATTTCAGGTTTTCTGTCTTACCAGCATATTTCATGGATCACTTCCCTTTCCACTACTGATTGCACAGCATTCCTGGGTAAGCTGATATTAGGGCAACATTTGTGGAATAATGTAGCTTTATTTTAGCAAAAATATCAAACAGAATAAAGGATAGGATTCAGCAGTGTGTGGCCAGCTAGGCCACTGCAGGTCAGAGCTGCCATTTGACAGTTCCTATCCTGTAGTATTCACTACATGAAGAATCTGCTGCATTGTGATGTCTGCAATCAGAGAATGTTATTTTGATATGTGTGGTGTTATTTAAATTATTCTGTGCTTGTTACTGAAACCTACTGGAAAAAAAAATTGCAACAACAGTATAATGTTTATATTAATCTCAGGTAATTTAAATGTTTTTTTAAAGGCAGTCACCTTATACTTCATATCTTATGTATTGGAATTATTTAATGTCAAAAATGTGCAATTTATTTTAATCGAATTTTCTTTAGAAATAAAATAGGTTCTAATGGGACTTCATAGATTACACACATTTTCAGGACTCGAATCAGATTTTTTTTAAGTTGGAACTGAGCAATGACAAATCCTAAAGTGTTATTAGCTCACTTTCTCCAATTTTTGCCAAATCTGAACTACTTTTTGAAATGCTTTCCCAAGAGCTTTGTCTAATGTATTTTTAAGTGATTCATGATACAACTTCTGGCATGCCCTTTCAGTGAATATTTCCAAATCTAATCAACTGATTAATATATTTTCTCTTCTATTTGAATTACATTTGCTTCCAATTAATATTTTCTCTTAACTCTCATTTCAATATTTATATGTAATATAGTACAGAAATAAAAAAAAATTATTAATAATAAATATGATGTACTAGTATATGCAGAGCTTTTTCAAAAGCTCTTAATTCTCTTAATTTACATTCCAGTTCCTTTGCTGATGATGCAGTTATTATTGCAGTAGCTGTGTCCTCCATTCTGAAGAATCTGATCCAAATTTCAGTTGCATTCTGATGGACAAAAGACACCCATGCGGTATGACCACTGACAAGTGGGCTAGCATCCTGTCAAAGTGGGATCAATTCCGGGTGAAGTGAATAATTGTGAGAGGTCCCTACCACACTGAAATGCATCTGATCAGCTGTGCAAGATCTCTTTATCTTCTAAGTCCTTCTAGTTTCCCCTCCCCTGCAAGGTCAGGCACTCAGAGGAGCAATTTATAAACTCACAGCTCATATTCTGGTTGCAGTTCCAGAACTGACACAAAATTAAATCAGTCTTGAGTGCAGTAGGATACAAAAATTACCTTCCCAGCCTACTGAGCCCTTCAAGACTTCCAATAAATCTCCTGAAGGCAGCATTCCTGTGCTGGTTCCCTATCTTTCTTTCCTTACAAAAAGACCTTGAAATGGAAACAGAAGGGTTTTCTTTGAAGTCATATTTCATAGCACAAAAATACATGCACAGGAGCAGCTGAGTTAAGAGTTTTCCCCTCTTGTTCAAAGTATTTTATGAAAGGCTTAAAATGGGACTTATTACTTAATCCCCAGAACTCCTAATTGCTACAGACACACTACATATGGAATCGGGATCTGATGTCTACAGAAGTTCTTTTGTGAAAAAAATCAAGGCAAAGCTCTTTAAACATATTCTGGCTAGTAGAAGCATTGTTGGGCATCATGTAATTGCATTTTTCCTCTGACAATTCTAGCACTCTTCCCTATAAGATATTAAACTCGTGCAAATGCCTTCACTTCAGCTTAGAATTGGCACTGCATGTAGATGAAACGTATCCCTCTGTAATTATTAAACTGAGCAAGACATAGTTATCCCTAGTAAGATTCTCTGGACTTCAGTAGAGATGTGCTTAAGTTAAAATCTTCTCTGTCAGAGCAAACCTTTCATTTACAACTCAGGAGGAAACAAGGTACTAGCTCGGATATGATCAGAGCCCATTTTACTGGCATGTGGCCTGCCATGAGCTCACTGTGCTGGTTGTGTGCTGCACTCACATGAGAAGAAAAAGACAGCTTGGGGCTTGTTTCTTTAACAAGGCCTTGGTGGGCTCCACTCCTCAAGGTGACAGACCCAAGGGATGCATCCATGCTCACAATTGCATGGGGGTGATTCTAGTAGGGTGAGGGAGCATCCCCAGCACAAAGCAGGTGGCTGTGCTCACGAGGTGGCTGCAGAACACAGAAGATTCTTGACTTTTCTGTGAAAGTCAACCTACCATTTCACAAAGGTCTACTGGGCTTCTTTTTGCGTCCCGTTCTATTGAAGCTGAAGCAGCTTGAATACTGTGCAAAGGACTTGGACTTTCACCCTGGCACCTCCCAGACTTTGATCCCAATGCTGATCTAAACTTTGGCCTAGTGCCCACCTCTATTTTATGTGCAGAGCCTCCTTAATCTGCCTGTCTTTGTAGAAGTGGGCTCCGAAGGGAACTCCCACGTGAAGGACCTGCGAAGACTTCATTTTGTTTGAGGCTGCCTAGAGTGTTATTGGAAAATTCTGTAAGGCAGCTCATGTGAGTGAAAATGATTTGCTTAGGATGAATGTAACCACCAGTGCATTACTTCACATAATCTAAACAGAGTTTCAAGCGCACTTCATCTATCACTTCTTGAAAGAGAGCGGCTGAGTTAACGGTCTCTGACAAATATTATGTTTCTCAGGCAGCCCTGGTGCTGTCTTCCACGTTTCCTGGCCCGCTTTGATTAGATATATAAACAGCATGAGTGAAACACGGGTCGAGTTTTGCTGTTAGAAATGCAAGATAAGAACTCCACAACGATTCATCAACACCCCAGCACTCTCTGTGCGAGACACGGTGCACTTGGGAGATCCGAGATTCCTTCTTGGTGCTGTAAGATGAGTCAGCTGGCTAATAACCACGATTTATAGCTACGTTTTAATAGCTCCCAGGGCTCTCTGAGGGTAGGGTGTCACACTTCGGGGTGGCTGCCTCCAGAGTGGGAGGAAGAGGAGAGAGTAACCTCGCTCCAACCAGGGATGCCATGCCCGGTGGTGTGCAGATGTGAGAAAGCACCAAGTGAAGTAGAATGGAGGGCATCCAAAGGGAAGAGAGGAACAGATTAAAAGCAAAGCAACCAATGAGCTCCTAATGATGGGTCTGAATCATAGAATTATAGAACTATAAAATGGCTTGGCTTGGAAGTGGCCTTAAATATCATCTTGTTCCAGCATCTGGCTGCAGGCAAGGTTGCTGCCCATCAGACCAGGCTGCCCAGGGTCCCATTTGACTGGCCTTGAATACCTCCAGGAATGGGGCACCCACAGCTTCTCTGGGCAGCCTGGTGTTGTTGTTGTTTTGTGGGGTTTTTTTTTGCTAACATTGTTATTTGTCTCTATGTGAAAAAATCAATGGCAGGGCAGAGCTTGGACTAGGTGAAAAATAAGTAATAATGTATTTCTTGTGAGTCGCCTTTGCTACAAATGGGTGTGACCACTAATACACTGTATGACCATCATCACTGATTACGTAGACAAAGATAGCATGGGTTAAATTTGCCTTAAAAACACCCAAAGCCTTGACTGTATTTACTAATTAGTTATAAGTGGGCCCATAGCCACATCTCTGGGAAAGCGTACAAAAAAGTCATCACAAGAAAATTGGAACATTTTTTTTTTCCGAACATGTAAACCTCCCACATCCATCAAATTACAATTCCCCGAAAATCAGTCCTTACTTTCCCAGAAAACTGCATTATAGAGCATCTTGGAAGTCAGCAAACAATGTACAACACACACATATTTACTGTATTCCTAATCCAGAGGGCTTGTACTGAGAGCTGGCAGGAGGAACAAAAAAGTTTACTCTCTGATTTGCCCGATACCATTATGCTAAAACATTTGCTGGAGGCACAAAAGCTCAAGACAGAGCTCCAGAAAGTTGGGCTTGTGCCCTATCTTCAGATCTTCTTGCAGTTGTTTCAACAGGAGAATACAAACTGGGTTTCTCCACCTTCCCCAGGCTGCCCAGACAGGCTAGCAGTGCCAGGTAGTAATATCAGTACTTTCAGCTGTTGGTGCCTAGATGAGTTCACCATCTGATGGGCAGCACCCAGAAAAGTCTCCAGCTAAAGTAGATGCACTCACCATGATATTCTGCAGGTTTTAAAATACATATATCTCACAGACCAAATCAAGACAGCAAGTTAAAAATCTCAAACTAAAATAAAACCCAGAAAGCTGATGGCTATTTTTAAAATGAATAAAGCAATACTATAATGAATTCTGATACCTACTTCCAATCATTATGGTATATTTTCAGTATTTTATATACAATAAACTCAATTGTCAGAAGTAGAAACAATAAAATCAGCAATAAACCTTCTGAATTCATAAATATCAAAAAAAGATCCTTCAAAATTTATCTTTTTTTGGAATGTTGATTTTCTCTTGTGTGATGAATATTTTTATGAAGCAGTGTTTTCTGGTTAAAAAGTCTTCATTCTGTAAAAAAAAAAAACATTTTAAAACATTCCAGTGAGTGCATGCTAATCTTTTCTTGCTTGTATCAAGTTTTTAAAAGCAGTCACCTCGCAAAAATACCATAAACTGTTTACAAAGCACCTTAGTTTCCTAGGTGCTATACAAATGGAAAAAGAGTGAAAACAAATGATAACTTCTATCCAAAAACTTCTTTCAGGCAGCTAACCTGACATATAATTAAGCATACAATGCTTTCAGTATTGAAACTCAGATTTTATTTTTTTTCACTCAAAAGAATCTAACAGACATCTAACTCACAGTGCTGACTACAGAGAGGAAGAATAGAGCATCCCAGGGCCAGTGGTATCCTTTTTCATAGACTGTAGCAGGGGGCTATTTTGTTGTATTAAGTGAAATCCCTACCTAAGTCAGGCCTTGTCCAGTGTAAAGAGGGAATTGTTAACGTTTTCTTCAGACGCCTTATGCCAAACCAAAGGAACAACCTTAACAGGTTATTTTAGATCTACTGAAGTCATCAATAAATTGAGGATGTTGATTGGTTTTCTATGAGTGTGAGCATTCTCAGTCAGCACAGAGGAGGCCAATTAAAAGGGCAGAATAGCAGAGAAAGAAATTAAAGCTGTCAGTACTAACACCTGAACTAGTTTATGAGTTGTGAAGAACAGCTTCTGTTTTCCATCCTTCCTTCTTGATCAGGAGTTTCCTTCCTTTAGTGTAGCCATCATGTTGACTGTGCCTGAATGATCTTCAAGCTGTTGCTTCTGTCAAGCCATGCTTGGAAGCTAAGCTCAAGCTCTCTGAAGTAAAATGAATCTTAGCTCTTAAGAAGCTGTGAGCCTTGCTGCCATGGTGGCTATGTTGCTGTGATTTCTATGCAGTCATTAATTCGGCTAACAGCAAAATATGAGGTGGGGGTGAACACTGGTGGCTCTGAGGACACTCACACCATCCTTCCATCCCAGGGCTGTGAGCTGCACTGCAAATGCTGTGAAGTGCTAGCACAAGACCTTACAGACAGGGCATCTGTGGGGCACTGCAACTCCAGCTTGTCAGGAAACCTCATCTGGCTTCAATTTGTGAAAGACCACACACACTGCAGTGCTGTGCCACCTGTTACACATTTCTTGCCAGTCACCGCTTTGCTTTGCTGGTTCTGGTGTAGAAGGTGATCTTGAAAACCCTCCTATTTTGATAACACCAACACAGTAAGACATATGCTTCTCCTTATAAACATACAGAGGGTGTGTTGCAAGAAGAACACATGCCACTCAACCAGCAAAAGCCAGTGTTGATAAAAGTCCAGTTTCCTTAGCAAGCTGGAAGATTCCCAGCAGGCTGGTGCAACCACGTGGATCAACACTGCTCTGGGAGGTTATTTTTATTCTGGAATAAGAGACCCATGTTGCAGCACCTGCTGCTTTGTGCTCCTTGCTACTGCTCCCCTCCAGCAGGGTAAGCAAAGTTCTGGAGCCATCTCTAGCAGAGCAGAGGTTCTGTCAATGGCCAATGTATCAAAAAAACCCAACTCCTCACCCCACCGCCCCCGCCCCCCCCCAAAAAAAAATAAAAACAACCACACAAAAAACAACCCAAATTGAGACTGTATTTTGAATAGTAAAGAGATCATGCTTTCTGCCCATGCACAGTCAGGCATGATGGTTCGCACCTCCTTCACCTAAGAATGCAGTCAGTGGTGAACTCTGTAACACAGAGCAAAATGTTGCTGGGGATTCTCCCGTGGATGTTCTCAGATATCCCACATGTTCCAAAAAGTGGCATAATTTGGGATCTTTCAGGTATTCTGAAAGTTTTTTCAGGCTGGGAATATATGTGACAGCAACCAGGGACTGGGATTGCCACCAGCAGTCAATAGGCACTGCAAGCATTTTCTAAATTCATGGACAATGTGAAGAGTGAATGTGGCAAGCAAGTACAAAAGGTTCACTGGGAAAGCAGCCCTAATAACCCAGAAGTGGACTATTAATTAATTACCCCAATTACCCCAAGGCTATCTCATTCCATTCAAATAAAACATCAGAGCAACAATATGTGCCACTTAGTGAAGACAGAGTTGAACCTCTGGCCCAGGACAGGGAAGAAGACTCAGAGTAGGTTACCTGGGCTGGTTCAGGGTTCATAAATGCTATCACAGGGACATAAGGTGCAGCTGTACAAGAACTACCATCCACAGGTGAGATTCTCAAAGGAGTAATCACCTGAGAGAAGCAGATCTCATGGAAATCAATAGTGGATTATCATGGGGGCCAGATTAACCAGGAGCATTCACTGCCCCTTTTGAAAAGTGTAAAATTGGCTGTTGTCCAATGCAGTACAATTCAAATATATACATCAGGACAGACCAGGAGCTGTGGTGGCACAAAAGGATCAGGGTTTCTGAATCTAAGAATGTCCAACCCTGCTTTATATTTTCTTTGTATCTTCTCGCTGAAGAATTTTGCCTTTTATGACCCTAATTATTTAGATACATAACAAAGTAAAACAAATATCCAAGCTGAAGTGATGTTTATTTTTATTTTTTTTCAACCCTCTTATTCCTCGCTAGCTAAACACTTTAACTTTCTAAAGCCTAAGAGGAAAGAAATCCACAAGCCCAGTAATGCATTATTACCTGACTTCCTAACTCAAGAGCAAGCCCTTTGCCAATCATTTGGTCTTTATTTTAAAGCTATTTTGTGAAGTAGGATCATAGGCAGAAAATTGAAAAGCAGACTCTTAAATCAGAAAACGTGCATGCTGGAGATAGAATTCTATTGTTTATCTCTGGAATCAGTAATGCATGTTTTATGAGTTCCTCGGGAAAAAATTGTGCATTGTTGTGTTTATTCAAGATAAGTGGATGATGCTTTTATGGTTCTGCTGCAAAACAAACAAAGCTCCTTGGTGACTCACAGTTCTTGCTGTGGGCTGTTGTGCACCATCCTAAATTCCTCAGCACTCCTTGTCTTCTCTTTCACCAGCCAAACCAAAGGAGCCTTGTGGCACTGAAAACATTGCTGCCCAAGCCCGGACATGACAAGCCCTCTCTAAGCTAGCTGCCATAATTGCCCACAGTGCCAGGTTAGGTCAGTTAAGCTTTATATTTGCATTGAACCCCTTGCTATTCAGCACCTTCTTCTCCTTGACTTATGTTCAATAACACCATGTTGATCTTTATGCATCTATAGGCCACACAGTTGACAAAAACATAATTTTAACAGTGCATGTTCACTTGTGCAGTCTGGAGAAACCCATCTTACATAGCCACAGGAAAGCCCCAGAGGCACCCTATGCCTTATTGCTCCCTGTGCCCATGGCTGCTCTCAGGCAAAGAAAATGTCCCAGAGCACCTCAGCTGCTGTGGAGAAAGGTAAGATCTGGGAAAGCAACATTTGGGTTTGGGATAAGGGACGAATGGACACCAGGAGCTTAGGAGAGGCTTCCCAACTTCAGACCACAGCTGATGTATACTACCAGCCACCTCCACTTTCTAAGATCCTGTTACAGCATTTAGAAACACAAATTTCCTCCTCACTTTCCTGTAACTGCTCTCTGTGGGAAACAGTTTCTTTCCCTTCTCCAACCGCTTGTTACAGCCCGACCTTCAGAACACCTTCAGCCCACTCTCCCACCCCCAAGACATGTCCTGCCTGGAAAGCAGGAGGTTGGGGTGCAGACTTCAATTGTGGTCATTTCTCTCTTTTTCATCTGACACAGCTGTAGTGTGTTTAAAATAAAACAAACAAACAAAAAAGGATTTTTACTTTAAAGAATAACGGAATATTTCAAAACAAAATATCTTTTTTTTTTTCAGAAGAAGGAATGAAAAGAGCCTGAAATCTTTTGGCAAGTTTAGTATATTAATTAAGAAACACAAAATAATAGAGATTTTTTTAAGCGCTTAGAAAGGAAGACTTACAAATATCTAAGCATGGAACAGGCTGCCATGAAATGAAATCAGCCCATCTCTATTAATAAGCAAAGCTTGTTGGGTTGAAGCTAAAGGCTGAGGTAATGCACAACTCCCTATTTTTTTCCTTTGTCTGTGGAAATTCTTCACAAAGTAGTGCATGTTTTACAGGAATATTAACAGGCTTCCTCAAAGAAGAGAAATCAGTGTCCAGATTTAGACCAGATTTCCAAGAAATATGGATTTGAAATGTGTCAGACTCTTCTCAAAACCAAAAACAACCTGCCCAGAGCACTTCCTACAAACTTTATGATAGAGAGGGCTGATATCCACAGTTTCACCTAGATATGATAGATAAACTAAATATACATTGTATGTAATGCACGTAAGTAAAAAAATAGACATTATTTCATTATGTATGTAAAGCGTTATCACCATCAGAAGTTCAGATATGCTTACAGTAACAAACACTTTTGCTTAGCTTGAATAAGTCTCCTGTTTCCTCCAGCGATGAGCTAGTTTGCTTTTTGCCTGAATGAAACAGAGGCATCTCATTGAGAGCTTGATTCTTGCACAGTGTCAGAGCAAGGATCCAACCCTTAGGCAACTCTGCCAGGCCAAGACATTTCTTCTGCTGAATATAAGTGCATTTCATTTGACGTGAACTGTTGGTCATGGGCTTACTTCACATATTCCATACTTACTCCAAGTGTCTGTTTTGACACCTCAAATTATCAGAAATTGTCCCTTCTTTGCTTTAGAAAAGCCAAGGTCTTCAGCTGAAGGTCAAACAATACTACCTTCTGGACAGACAACAGACAGAACTACTAGCACACTCCTTTACTTGACAGTTAGCAAAGTGAAGTCTACCTGTAAATGAAGAGCTCTTGAAGGCTGATCAGGCCACTCAAACAATGGTACGCTTCTCCACTAAAAGTTACATTTCCTATCAACAATTAATAATGGTATTACAAGTTCATGTGCTAGAGAGCAATGGCTGCAGTTCACTAGTGCTTGCCTTTTGGGAGAGGCTGATCACAGTGGTAAACAACTCTGAGCTGAAAGAATGTTTAGGAGGCAATGATTTTATTCTTAGCTTGTTAGGATGAAGGAACAGCATGCATACATTTATCTTCTTCTCTAAGTAGTTTGCGTCTCATATGTGTCATAATAAATGTGAGAAATGAGCTTGTGCTGAAGGGTAACAAACATGCACTTGCCTAGAACAGATATTTCTTCTTTGTTCCTCTCCATCACACTCCCAGCAATATCTGCCTTAAGCCTGCGAACTCTTAATTTATCTTTTACTTTTGTTTTACAGAGGGAATCTTCTGTATAGATTCTGTGTGTAGCACCCTGGTGCAGTGACTCTGCAGTGGAATAGACCAGAGGGAACGCCGACATTTCCCAGAACCAAAGCTGTTTCTCGTCCACTCCAGTTACTGCAGTGGAGTGGTCATACTTAAAGACCTGAAATACCACATTTCTGTCACCACCACAGACATGAGAGCAAGATCCAGTTGGAGCAAACTGTGATTCTGGACAATAAGAATTCTCAGCTTCCCAACATTTACCCAGGCTGTAATACATACATATTAAACTGTTGACTACAGATACCTGCCTCTCAGGGTAATAAAGGGCAGGAGTGCTTTTACTGAGTACTCTAGCCAACATGAAAACATTAGTCCAGCTCTACCTATTCCCTCTGACTTTGGAATTCGTTGGTTTTGATGACTTATTGGGATTTGGGATGTGCATAATGGCCCTACTCAGCCATGCTTACCACCTTTGCTCTCACAGCTTAGCACTGGGGAGCACTGAGGACGGCTGGAAGCAGCGTTCTGGCCATAGGTGCAGTGGGGAAAGAGGCTCAATACACGATGCTGAGGTCAGAGTAAGGAATGCTCCTCAGGGTGCACTTCCCCAGAGTCAAAACAAGTGTGTGGGGGCTGATCAATGCTAATGGAAATCAGTTTCTTTACATTCTTAAATGTCCAATGCCTTTTTTTCGCAAACCGTTTCAGTCTAGGAGAGTGCAGCTACCCTTCTTCTTCTGATCACAAGATTGCTCCCTCTCTGAGCTACTTGTTTAAGTGTTCACAGCACCTTCTCTCTTGATTATTGTGGCATTGCCTTGGCTGCGTTTCTGAGCCCTTTCTTTTCTAAACTAGAAAGATGTTATCTTTATGGCCCTGCACAGACTGCCCCAAATGATGGTGGTCTGTCTTTGTTCCAGAAGCAGAAAATCACACAAAGGAGATGATTGAGCACACTGTAGAGTTTGAAGGAGGCTATTTCCTACCTTGAGGGTTTTCCAGTCCTAACACGTTCTCCTTCTAATCCATTTTAAATCCTCTAGTCAGAAGATTATCAGGTTCTCTAGTAAGGAGGCATTTCATTGCTCCAACAGGTCTTAATTCACATGGGGATGGCACTGTGTGGGCCTGATATATACCCTACAAAACCAGGCCTCTGGACTTCTGTTTCTGCAGCTGCCATATTGCCACTGGTATTGCACAGAACTGCCAGCGTGTTTCAGACTGCCAAATCATACATCAACAGCAAGCATTTCTTGCCCCAGCTGGTGACTTCTGGCACAAGCCCACCCTCCCAGCAAGAACTCTTGAGGATACACTCCAGTCTGCCCCTTCCCCAGTTTCGGTGGAAGCAGATGGTGCCACTGCTTGACACATGTTGTCATTCTCTTTGAGGAGAATACACTGCCAGGGCTGCTGAGCAGTGGGAAATGAGCTGCACTATTTACCCTCTCTATCAGAAACACTTGATATACAGTCACAAGAGAGAGAAATAGTACCTACGTGTGCCTGCAGAGCCCTCTGTAACTGGCATGAAGAACAGGCAGTTTTCCACGTGGATTAACAATTCCAACACTGATTGCACATTGTCTTGTTACACTTCCTCTTCAGCTAGACACAGCAAAATCACCAGAGCCCTTCTGGTATTTGGATGTTTTAAGAAAGACTGCTGGGATTCTGAAGTGGTGGATGTGAAAAATAATTGGAAAGAAATCAAAGAAGTAAAAGATGAATTACACACATACAAGCGCACGGTGCAGATCTGTTAGCACTGAGCATATCTGCACTTGTTAAATAGAAGTAGGTGATGAAGGTCAGATGCTCAACAACACTGGCCAGTCTTCAGATTCATTCACAACCAAAGAATCAATTTCAGTTGAATTCACTCATTTTAATTCCTTTGTGTGAATGTTAAAGGTATGGATGAATCCAGTGGGGCTGCTTCTAGAGATGGCTGAAATAACTCTGTATCTGCACCTCAGCCTACACGAGTCTTTTTTACCAGCTCTGATTTGTCTCCCAAGCAATAATACAGGTACTACACTTCTGAAGCTCTACAATTCACAGGTTAGCTACTTCTATGACATCTATCACAATCAAATAGTAGTCTGATAATCTCCACAGAAAGTTAAATACCTAACTAAGAGTTATGACATTAGCTGATTACAAAGTACCTTGCTTTTGTATTTAAAAGCTATTGGCCAAAATCACTTTTTGTTTGCACACTGATTAACATTCAGGTAGTTAAATTGTTTTCTACCCATTGTCGTGTCTGCTGTCAGCTGCTCCTTCATGAAACTTAAAGGCCAGGCCACAGATCTGCATCTGCAGTAAACACCTTTTTTAAACTCTGATGCTAATTTTGGGCTAATTTTGTTTCTCTGCAGGATAGAGAGAGCCCTGCTCTCCAGACACTTAAGGATGACTGAATTAACAGGTGCTCTATGTATCCCAACCACTGTAAACTTTCATAGTGCCCTGGCTTTGCATAGTCTGGCTATCACCACAGTGGAAACAATTATTCTTCTGACACACTATTCTGACGGCCACACCAGCCTGAGAGAGTGCATGCTAAAACCACAAGAAATCCCCCAAATAATATAGACCCCAATATCTATTCAACAGGCTGCAAACCTGCTATGGCTAAGTCACAGTGAATAAGACAAAACAGAACCACTCAGAGATCTGGAAGTTCCTCAACTCCCAACGTCAAAATGTCCTCTATGCAGACAAACCATGCAGTGTTTTCAGGGTCAGCTTTGGACATGCACATGGGAAAGATGGATACGGTTATCCGTATTTTCCACAGCAACAGCTGCTAAATGAATGAAAGAAGCAAAGCCTGAGAAAATGAAAAAGAAAAACATTTCCCAAATTGTAAGCTGAAAGATCAGAAGAGATTAAAACCATGCCCTGAGAGGCCACTGTGTATAAACACATCAGAGTTCTGCTTAGAGGCTTGAAAGGCTCAAACTTCAAAACTGTGAATGATGACTACTTTGCTTCTGTTGTAACCACACCGCTGACTTTTTACTTAGAACTACGCTCTAGGCTCCATTTACTTACTCAAAAATCTTATCCCTCACTGCCATCTAGTGTTAGCGGTACAGATTGTCAGCAATTTGAAATGATTCTCTGGCTCCACAATCAGAATCTGGTCAAGAGGAGGACTTAAGGATGGGACCTGTGAGGCACACAGGAGTACATTTCTGAACACGGTCCTGCATCAAATTCTATTTCCATGCCCCATCTCACTGTCTGAAAGCAGCAGCCAAGTATTCAACCTCTGCCTAAGGTTAGTTAAGATTAATGTTATCGAGTAGCACTTACATACCAGAGAAGGTGAATCCACCAACTCTCTGGGCAGCCTGTGCCACTGCTCCATCACCCTCACTGTGAAGAATCAGCAGCACATCTTCCCATCGTGCTTGAGGACTGGTCAAGTTTTGTGCAGTATGAATCAATTTCTGGTAGTTACCTAGCTTTAAAATAAACTAGAATCATAACAGTTCCTTACATGAAGAACCATTGTATATTAAACTGTTAAAGAAGCTGTCTGAATTCAAAAGCAAACCACAGAACACCGCAACCACATACGGACATAACTAGTTTATTAGCACTGTTTTTGAAACAAATATACTCAGATACTTGGACACAGTTTAATTCATATTTACTTCCACATTTGGTCTATTACTGTATATTACATAATGCACTGACTATCCAGCAAACCAAACAACAAAACCAGAGTGCAGATTAAAGAAACAAGGTCAGTTTTTATGATATCAGGAAGGCCAAAGTCACATCAGCAGCGTAAGGACAGTAAGTGGTAAATTACTAATATTCAGCACGTCATTCTACCACTGCTACTTGCATGCAAGTTCAGATGATCCCTCTGAGAATTGCATATAGCTATCCAGAAAAGAAAATCATTCTTATCCTACATTGGATTTTTGAAATCTTACTTATTTTGTTATCTTTCAGGTCTGGTCCTGCAGCCCTTAATCAGCAAAGCTTCTGAAGGACCAGTCAAGTTAGTCCTTTACTCCTACTGTAGTCTACCTAAAGCCCACTGGCTCTCTCAAAACATCTGATGAATTGCAGTTTGAACTTCTAAAGATTCTAAAAAATAATTCTAACAATTAAAAAACCAAAAACATAATTAATCATATAACTAAGAGCATTAAGGTCAAGTCCAGAAACTGACCTAGACAGAAGCCTCAGGAACTGTTAAGGACAGCAAGGTTGGCATCTGGTGAATTAGGCACTTTCCTGATTGGTCAGCCTCTTTTAGGATCACAATTTTAGACATAGACCTCATAAATCTCCTTAAATACTGCTTTGAGCACCTACATCCTTTTTTGGATCTGGCCTTGTTTTCATACTTGAATAAATAACCTATCACATTGATATTATGCACAGGCATTAAGAGAATTGACCCTAAAGAAAAACAAAATGTTAATATAACATGATATCACACAGAAGTCTACAAGAAGCTGCTGTTCTTTTCTGTGCTGGGGTTAGGCACATTTGATTTAACAGCTTTTAACACTGTATCCCATTTACTATTCCTATGTTCTAACTGCCTTTTCCTAAACTTGTGCTGAAACAAATCATTGCTGTCTTCGTCCTCAGCCTCTGACACTATCTCCATTTTTTGTATGATCAGTTTAATGAGGTCATGTTGCTTTTCCAACAGGGTTGATATATCTTTCAGTCTAAAAGAAAAAAAAAAAAAAACAGAATGTGAAAGGCACGCATAGAGAAAACTTGGTCATTCAGTTTCAAAGGGTAGAAATTTGAAGTCCTCTACTTCACACCTCGCCTAACAAAGAATTTCCTTTGGAGAACATTTAATTTTTCAAGCTATGCTACTTCTGCAGATTTTAAGAAAAAAGATTAAAGAGCAAATTTCTGGTTTCTTGAAAAAAAATGCTTTATCCTATATTTAATGCAAGTGCAGCCTCACTCTCAAATAAAGTAACATTCTAAACATTTCCATTCATACTTTTGACTTCAGTTGTCTGGCAAGGAATAAGGACCAGATTTGCAACAGCTATTTAGCATTTACAGGCATCTGGTGAACTTCACAACTACTTTAACAGAACATGGGACTAATTTACTTAGAATCACAGAATGGCTTATGTTGGAAGGGACCTTAAAGAGCATCGAGCTTCAACCCCCAGCTGTGAGCAGGCCTGCCACCAACTAGATCAGACTGCCCCATCCAAAACTGCCTCCAGTGCTACCCAAAGAACTGCTAGCCAAAGCACAAAGAGCATCCATTAGCAGGCATACAGAACACATTACCTGCTATCTTTTAAGGAAAAAATGGGAGAAATAGTAAATGCATCTAGAAACTGACTTTATGAAATTACAAAGCAGGCTTTTTTGTAAATCTACTTTTCAGAATGTCTGGACATACAAAACTGCAGCACAAAAACAGAAATGCAGTGACTGAAGAGGCTGTCTATGAAAAACAGTTGGGGACTTCCTTAGGTACTGTTCTTTCTATGTGGTTACCAAACAAGTACCATAAGAATTAAAACAGCGCAGCAACAGACCAGCATTAACTGAAACAGAACAAATGAAAGTTGAAGCGTGTATACACCCAGTGCTGACTGCCTCTAGCTTCAACAGGAACTGAGTGCTGTTTTGAATGCTGACAATAAAAACATAACATAGTAAAACACTTCAGAGAAGAAAATACAACTTTGTGTAGTGAAATAGCCACAAGTTATTCCATTCAAAAATGTCTAATTATATATACATTCTTTTTTTATTTATTTTGTGGGGGAGAGATAGAGAAAGGAGTGGGGGAGGGAGTAGATTTTCCTAGCCATACATTCAAAGCACTTTTCTGAAAGTGTTCCTATGGGTGCATTGGTAAAACAAGTAAGAAAAGTACAGTGCAGAGGATTTCTACCCAGCCTCTGAGAAACAGACAATCTGCTTGGAGGAGAATCAGGACAGCAATCCATTTTTTTTTAGGGAAACAATCTGAAGCAGATTTGCCATCTGACCACTGCAAAGTCAGTTACTGGTTGTGTGTTTCTGCAAACCAATTGGAATTACACCAATTGTGAGTTTAAAATAACTCTGGAAAACGTCCATACCCAAATCTCTAATTTGGAAACAAAAGTGCCTTTTCCTTATCAACACAGTTCACTGCAAAGGGAAAACAAGTCTGTCCTCTTTCTCTGCCATGGGATAAGCTTATTTCTTTAACACAGAAATCTTCTTGAAAATAAATATATTACAGAATACAAAGTAAGTTACCATAGTAGTGGAGTTTATTTAAGGACAATAGATACATTAAATTTTACTTGATGGGTTAAACACTGAGTTTTAGAATGCTATTTTAAAACAGTAATACCTTTGTAATACAGAGCTGTACTTACTGCTACAGCAATAAGACAATGTATACCTGTATTTCTGCTTCAGAACTTCCAGTTCTAACGTTGTATCAGTACTCTGTGCATCTGTGGTAGAGTCCTCACAGCCAAAGCAATACTGAAACACACTCTAAATAAAACATGGTACCAAAATGAAATAAAGTATTGCAATCTGAAAACAGCTAAATAATCCCAAGTGGGTAAATAGTAACAGCTTCAACATATTCTTAATGCTAAAAGTAGTTTCAGATATAAAGTTAGTTTTAGAATATTAAACATTTCTATGCCAAATATGCTTAATCAGAAAATTCAGTCTAGCAACAGCAGATGATATTGAAAGCAGACAAATAGATTAAAAGAAACCAAAAGAGAGTAATTACATTTTCAATCCGAATAACTTTCGTAGCTTCTCTTGCCTAATAACATCACCTATCACTGAGCATTCAAAGCACTAATTATAACTGAATAAATTAGGCTGCACTCAAACTGATTTTTCATTTTAAGATCAGATAGTCATGCTATCATTGATATCAATTAACAATCGAGTCTTATTAATGCAATATTGCTAGCAATCTGTGTACAACTAAGTCCACCATACCACATTTTAGTATGAAATCTATAGTCAAATATGCACCAGCTTACCATAAATCCACAGTATCTTGGTCTGTTAGGATAGACTGTGATTGATTCCTGGTCCACTCGACTCAGAAACCAAAATGGCAGCTTCTTCTCTAAGTTTGTGTGAAGATTAACCTAAACATTATTTTGCATTTAGAATAAGATATATTCTCTTAAGATAGAGACACATTATAACATGAAAATAACCATCTGTCAGTATATTAAAATCACTAGGCATCAAGTCTCAGAGGACACATACACAGCACACTACGGTATAATATTTGATCCACACAGGCTAGACACTAGATACCATGTAGTCATAGTAGTATAAAGTTTTCAGTAGAGTTGATAATTCCACACAGCTATGCACTCTTAAAACTAAAATAGTTTTAAATCTGAGTTAATTCTCATGTAATGACTAGAACATTTCATTACTCTGTGGGCTGCAGTATAGAATTACAGAGCAGAAATGTTCAAAGCCCAAATACTTTTCATAGCCAAAGATTTTGAGACTGAAGCCATGACAAGACTAAATAATAATGACAGTGATCTTTCCCTTTAACTGTGCTATATCCTTTTCCTAGGTTATGACAGAGCAAGTACAGATCATGATGCCAAAGGAATGACTGTAAGAAAAATACTCCTGTGAGTAGTGCAAGTATGTTATGAGTGTCTTCTCAGGAGAAGCTAACTTTCCATTTATTCTCACATTGCTACAGAAATACTAAGCACATTCTTAAAAATGCACACTATTAAAAATGCTACAGAAATACTGAATGTATATATTTATATATAAAAAAAAGATATCCAGTATAAGCCTTCTGCAGACTGTTATAGTCAAACACACAGGTCACATGCTTAATAGAGCTCTGACATGGCAAGACACCATCTTCCCTGTTGGCAACAAAACACACCAGCAGGTGAAAAACATTAACTGTTACAAGAACTGCCCTTCTACTTCACTCATTTATATTCCTACCAAAGTAGGAATAGGACACTAAAAGTGAGTCCTTCAACTGTGCTTGAATTAAGCCATTAAAGAACACTATTCTAAGTTAGCACCTAGTAGAAATTATTTCTAAGCTGTTCTTGACTGTGAGTATTCTGCCTGTGCACACATCTCTCCTTTATGTGCAGGCTCTAGGTTTTCTCTAAAACATTCTAGAAAAAGCAGAGCCAGCAGGGAACATGTGCAAAGCCACTGATCCCTGCATGAATGGTCAGCTCTTCTCAAAATACACACTTCAAGCAGAAGTACGCAGGAAGTTTCTAAGAATATCTTGTGAGAAACAATATTTACTCTTTATTTGACAGGTGTATACTTTGTGTATTTCCACTCATGAAAATCAGGCTTGAAAGACAGTTTACAAGAACAGAAAGAAATTTTGAGAACTGTATGGTACTTAAAAATAAACAAAAAGAGAACTCTATGTAGGTTACTAAATTCTTCTGGTTACCAATGCAAATTCTACTAAATGTTTATATATAATAAGGTATCTAAATATGTTTATAAATATTACTAAGTTCCTTAGTTATACCTGGCATTGCAGAGTTTCTTCTAGGTTTACAATCACAGACAACTGAAACTAAGAGTTGGGATAGGATACCCACATTCAAATTTGCTTTACAGAGATGCTAAATAGTTACTTAGAGATGATGAAGTTAAATCAGCTAATTATCTGGATGATTTTCTGGCAGTTCTAATTCCTACAGTTTTGTTTCCACAGTATGCTACTTACCTGCATTGCAATCCTTTTGAGAGCAGCATATTTTTGCACTTCAGCTATGTCCCCGACAGCCAAACCAATCTAAAAATACAACACAGGATCAAAGATCCAGGAAACATTTTATTCTTTAATTATTATTATTTTTTTAATCTCATCTGTGTTTTCAGTTGTAATTGTTACATCTAAATACAAAATGACTCTAAAGTTCAACTTGCTTTACTTGAATCTGGAAACAGAACTCTTTTGTGCATACCTGAAAAACAGATATCAAGAAACGTAGTAAGCTTCTTCACTTTCAAATATCTGGATAGCAGTAATAAAGAGATATCTAAAAGATTTGTTAAGAATAAGATCCCTTCTTTTGTCATTCATGACTGTTTTTCTCTGTTAAGATTGGAATATATCTGGACTTCTGATGGAATAACATGGTATCAGGAATCTAAAAACAAAACAAAAAAAAACCCCACAAACACAGCCCTGCACTGAATTGTTTTATTGCTCAGCTCATGAGAAAACCTGATTTCCTAAAAACAGTAATTGCTGGCCAATGAAATATGGCTGAAGATGATTTACTTGGTTTTTGCCCTTTATCACTATGAATTGGTTTTCTGATTCATTTTGTTCACTTCAGGCACATCTGTCAGCTAGTGTTTTGTGTGCAATGAAGACTTGAAATCTGGCTCTTTTATTTATTTTTAATCATTGTTCCTGTTAGTTTCTGATGGTAAAACAGAATAAGGGATTAAACAGTGAAGGTAATTTCTAGTCTATGGGCCAGCTTTTCAGCAAAACACTTATTAAAATCATTCTTCCCCAGTTGTCTCAGTACAGACAACATAACAACGTACTGCAGCTCCCATATGACTGTGTTTTCTTCCTGCTGAATAAAAAAAGAGGGATGGGTTCTATGGGTCACAGAGTTGGAACAAAATTAAGGAACGTCAGTTCAGAGCACTAATTGCTAGCTCTTACATTTCTTCTAATGCCAGTGTAAGGTCAGAGTGCAGCAGAGACCAGAAGGACTACGCCTCAGCAAAGAAGAAAAACAGTTTCTTTTGATACTTACGCACTCCTCGTATAAACAGAAGCATTTTTTTTTTTACTCCTTACAGAAAGGGATGGTCATGCTCCTGCCTATTCTGGAGCCAAACACGAGTAAGGAAGACCTTCTTGCAGCTCAGCAAATTTCACTGTTACATATATATATATGTATATATGGGTGTGTAACAGTACATATATACGTATATAAAGATATACAAGAAAATCCTGCAATAATTAAGGGAACTTTATCATATGTTACTAAAAATATTTGTTTGTTATATTATGAATGATCATTACAAATCAGTACTAAAGTAATTCTGAATGTTAAAACAGTATACAAGTATATATATATATACACATACATATACACACACACGCTTAACCACTTCTGTATACCAAGAAGCAGTTTACTTACTAGCAAGTTCATAAGAAGAATTGGAATGAGCAAAGTAAATATAATCAGAACTGTGTAACTCAGGAATGGATATGGCAGTTCACTGCTCAGTAATGGATCCAGGAACGCATCGTGATAGTTTATGTCGCCCAGCATCATTGCAAATGTCTTCATTACAGAAAGCAGTGGTGTGCTATATGTTTGCTGAAAAAGAAGAAAGAGAAATCAAGAAAAACCCTCAAAACTATGAAATTTGGAAATAATTTTGAGATTCTTTATTCAAAGGTAACATCTAAAATGATAAAAAAGTAATGATGGTACTCAACTAACCTGTGAACCCAAAAGGACAAAGAAACTCAGACCAAAGGCCAATATCAGGAAAAAGAAAACAACAGCGATCCGAATCAAAGTCCTCAGAATTTCCCAGAACATCACAACATAAATGCCATAGTTCTCAAATCTAGGCAGTAAGTAAACCAAAAATAGAAGAAAAAATAAATACTGAAGTTAGAGCACAACTTTATGCCATTGTGTTTCCAACAGTTTGTTCTCTTGCAAGCTCATCCCATTCCTGGCTTACACATCAACCAAATCTCAGACCGTGTGTTGTCAGAAAGCAGATTAAACTAGCTTATCCCCAAAACTTGAACTTGGGGATTTATGTCCTCTGCTAAATTCAGAGACCAGATGACTGATTTTTGCTAAAACCAATGAGAAAAATCACTTCACAAGGTTTCTCCCATGAAATATTATGTGCACCTCTAAAAAGATAAGCTGGAAGTAAAGCAAATCTGACCTTAAAATAAACAAATAAATTTGTTTTTATTTGGTACATAGAATCATAGAATAGCTCAGGTTGGAAAAGACCTTCAAGATCATCAAGACCAACTGCAACCCTAACTCAGACAACCCAATGCTAAATCACATCCTATTGGAGACAACATAGCTAAGGTTGCTTTGAGAAGAGATGGCCTGACTCAGAAAAACTATGCATACAGTAACTGTAAAGTTCTACTGTTTACAAACAGATTAACAATATTCAGGGAAGGGTAACATTTAATTTATCATAAGAAAGAAGGTTGAGCACTCAGGGAATTTGATTTTCACTCCTTTGGTTCAGTATCCATTTTGCCCTCAGAACACAGTAGAGGACAGAGGACAAGCAAATTCTGCCTTTTACTAGTTATCTAAGCTCAGACACATGACAATATTTGTCAACAGTGGCAATGTCATAAGGAGATAAAATCTTTATGACATTCCCTTTGCTGACCATCCTTATCCTTAAACATTTCAACTACAGAAAAATGCTCTTGAAATTAATCAACAAATAAACAGAGCCAATGCCAACTCAAAAAACTATTTAATCTACTGTGATTCTTTTATAGAGCATTATGATGTAGACAACTGGGGTGTGCCACTTAATCTCTAAAATGCTAAGAGAAACTTTCCTCACTGAAGTTATACAAAAACAGTCCTGTTTTTGTGGCAGCATTTATTTGTGGAGGGGGAAGCCTATTTTTGTTCCTTTTCTTTTTTTTTTTAAGTGAAATTCTAGACAATATAATGAAACTTTTTTTTTTTTTTTTTTTTAAAAAACAAACACATTTTATTTATTTAAAACAAAATTNTCACAGCTTAAATTGCCAGAAGAAAAAAATAATTCTGACCACAACTTAATCAATTATTAATATTTTTTTTTTTTTTTTTTTACAAAAACATACACAATTAACTTATGTAAAAATAAATTTTGTTATTTCTTATATTGTCGTCATCATGCACTGTGACTCTTTACATGAAAAACGGCAAAAACTACTTTACAGTTCATTAAGTAAAAAAATACAAATAATATAGTTCATTAGATCCCAATCTGGAAATTTGCATGGCTTAAATAAATAAACAAATCAACAAACTAATAATGGGCTCATCACACTTAATCAGTTACAGTCTAGGGTGTGTAAAATATCTGGAAATATTGAAATTATTTATCACAGAGCATGTAAATAATTGTTACCGCTGAAGGTAAAGCAAGAAGTTCATCCAAGACAAGTATACAGCAATTGCTCCACATTCCCACTGCAAATGAGCTGGTGTATTAATAAATAAGGAAGACACAAAAATTATGCTTGTACTATAAATTGTCCAGTCCAGTAGATTGGAGTAATCCAACAAATATTTCAATTTCTAGGATTCAAGAGAGATAAATATATACAAGTCATTCATCATTAAGTGACTGAATTAAATAACATTTAAATAATGTTCTCACTTTTAATCTTATGTATAGGAATAAATTATATTTCCCTTATAATTAAGTCAGGGAAGAGAAAAGCTAGATTAATTTTAACATATAAAGTGCTATGCACACTGTGATTAATGTTATTAATCTACTTCCTTAGATATTTACCTGCTGAATAAGCTGAAAAATTTCTTTGCAAATTCCCAGTAAACTCATGATTAAAACTAAACACATACACACTCTTGTGAAGTATGAGTCCTGAAATAATTAAAAAAAACAAAAACAAAAAAAGAGCACAAAGAAAATCAGAAATTATTAAAGGAGCAATGTTTATTTTAACTCAACCTACTACATATATATTACCATGTTAAGATAGTATTAAGTTAATTTGAAGCCAGCTAAAAGTCTAAAATTCTATTTTTACCAATGTTTATTGTGAAATTCATGTCACGTACATTGTTTTTTAAGTAATTCAAACCAAATACGAAAGTTAGAGCATTCCCATGCCAACAGTTGCCGTTCAGCTTCCTTGTTATTATTGTTTGAGTTTGTGAACTGAATTGCCAAATTTAGGCAACACTTTCAGTACACTTTTCCTACAGGAACATATAGATAAATTCTGCAGTCTGTAACTTAACTATCACATTGTAGTGTAAGGAATGGCAACTGAAGTCTTTAGAACGTGCACAAGTTGGAGTCCTGATGTTCTTATGCGGCTGTTCCCTTTGGTGTCTCTATTTCCAACCAGTATAGGCAACAAACTTTATCGTGAGGTGCATTATACTGGCATAAAAAACAACTGTGAATTTTGTTTTTAATAAATAAATTGTAAAGCTAATTCTTCACGAGAGTTTTCTGCAATACGTATCTGCCCCATTATGGTGTACATCTTTAACCTGTGTTAAGAGACATAGAATGGGCTTAGGCTGAAAGGAACCTTAAAGAACACCTTGATGTAGGCAGGGTTGCCACAAACTAAACAAGGCTGCCCAGGGACCCATCCAACCTGGCCTTGAAAACCTCCAGGGATGGGGTTTCCACAGCTTCTCTGGGCAGCCTGTGCCAGTGCCTTAGCAACTGTCCTCTTAATATCTAATCTAAATTTCCCCTTTTAATGTTTAAAAGCATTTCCCCTTGTACTATCATAATTATCTTGTAAAAAGTCAGTTTCCCTCCTGTTTATGAGCACCCTTTAAGTACTGGCAGGCTACAAGAAGATTTCCCCAAAGGGAAAGTAAGATATAACACAGGCAAATAAAGCTGTATTTGAATATGCAAAGACAACTTTATAGTTGACAACTCTTTCTATGTCAAACTTAAAATAAGCAATAAAATATATAAAAAGCTGAAAAATCCACTGTTAGCTATCTCTTCATAGTTAATCCTTTCCTTCAACATTAAGGGAACATTCACTTCAAGGAAGAAATTGAAATGGTCATATACAAGACACTAAGTTTTCAGAAAAGACATTGTGAATAAGAAACCATAATTGAAACTTATCATCAGAAGTCATTCTGATAAAAATAGACACTTCAATTCTATTTAGAGTTGATAAATATAAATGGCTCAAAATAATCATAGATTCTTTTTATAACCATTCCTAATGTATTGCATATAGTAAGACAACTCAGTACCTCATACTCTAATGGCCTTGCTTTATAGATATCTGTTCCATTCAAAGGTCTTCCTGGCTGTATGTGGGTGACCAGAAGAGTCAATGGTATCAGACCAAGAGAATAAATGCCTAAATTCATTAGATGCGCTCGAAAACCATAAGCCATCCTTGAAAGTAAAAAATGTCCCATGTTAAAACACTTGACAAATTTAGAAGAGTGTGCATTTAAAATTAATAGCCAATAATTTTTTCTGCTATAAGTATTTTTTCAAACATTATTTTGTGATCAATATCTTCACTGAATGCAGTGTGAAGTGTAGCAGCCATTCTAAAATATTATTTCTCTTCTTTTTAAAAGAAAATAGTTTTACAAAACAGAGGAAACAAAGACAGTGGCTGCTTCTTCTGTATATATCAAAGAATCACTACTAAATTCTAAGCTACATTTTACATAAATGTTAGCATATTCTAGACACCTTTATGAGTGTTATATACAAAAGACACTGGTGTCATTAATGCCATATTAGTATGCGCATTTTACTAAACAACTGATACAATAATCTTCATCCTGATGTGTAATATTGCTTTTACATACATTAAAATACACCTACCACTTCATAAGCAAATACTCTTTGCACACGGGATGACTAAGTAGCTCCATGCGATTGTGCCGTACCATGGCCTACAAAACAAGAAAGTTACAAGGATCAAATTTGTCTCTTCTAGCTATGTAATGTGCTTACAAAACAGGCTAGACAACCTTCTTAACTTGAATATCAGTGTAATGAAAACTACAGTGACATAAGATATTGCAAAGTTCTTTTGTATATTCAAAGCTATGGTTCTGCCTACTGAGGCCTTCACTTTCTCTCCTGCAGCTCTCTAAGTCTATTTCAAGCTTTAAAAACTAATGTTACAGAGAGAGGCAAATCTGGAAAACTGATTAATTCTAAGTTTTCACAACTAAACAATTGGCTAACTACAGATGTGAAATGGCCATGATTTTCTAGCTACATTTAACTAGAAAGTAATTTCTTTTTAATAATAAAGTACACCAAGAGTAAGCCCTGAAAACCATCAAATTAAGTCAGGAAGATCATTCTGTAATGTTTTCTGGAAGAAAAATAAATAAATAAATAAACTGTCAATGTGTAAGAACGGTAAAATTTGTTCTAGGCACAGAAATTTTTCACAATCAGCACATGGAAACAGTCAACCTTGTCAGCTTTTCCTTTTATTCCAGCTCATGGTCACCACAAGGACTGGAGAATGGGTTTACCTGATGTACTATGTGCCTGTTTCAGCACATTGTCTTGAAATGTTCATAGTTATAGCAACTCTTTCAGAATTAGTTTATTTAAATATATTACATAGATTATATGAACCTTAGCCCATACTTCATTCCAAGGCATTTGAAACGTACACAGTTACGGCCTTTGGAGAAGAGATGTTATGACAAGATATAACAAACAATTTTATCTCAAACAGGACAGCATGGAATTACTTGACAGTAAATAAAATACTTACATTTAAAATGGCAAGTGGTTCATAGAAAATATCTTCAGTTTCCTTTTTTTTCTTGTTAAGTGTAAGGGGACACTGAAGATATCTGAAGTTGTATTCAATCTGAAAAACAAAGACGAGATAATAAGCTGAATTTTACAAAACTTATCCTTTAGAGAAAAGATGTGTCATATGAAAGTGTTTATAACATTAATGTTTACTAATTGTTGGTCAGTCCGCCTGTGAACATGACATTGAAATACAGTATATGGTTGTAAAATAATTTTATTAAATATTTTAATGGAAAATTCTCCTTAAAATACTATAGTTAAAAATGTCATCCATATAACTTGAATTTACATTAATGATGACTTCAAAGAAAAGTTGGTATTTAAAAGATATATGGTATTAACAACATGATATAAATAAAATGTACACTAACAAGTTTTCTGCTAATGATGTACACACAGTCCAGTGCAGGAATTCATTAGGTGATTTTCAGTATGTTTTAAAGATAATGTAACTGTAGAACATTCGTGCCACCTCTTCTGTTTATTATTTTGGAGAAAAATTTACAAAATAAAATAAAACATTGAATTCTGAATTATTTATAACAATTACGCTTCTTATGTCAGACATGCTTTTCATACTCATTATTGTCTGACACTGTTATTTTGGCATATCCATGCCTACCTCCGATACCCAGCTTGACTGCAACAATTTACACAGCAAGGTTAAAGTTGGTAGATCGCTCAGGTTTGTTACACTTTCTAAAATGCTTAAGTATGAAGATTGCAGAAACTCATCTTCAAAGCCATTTGCAGCCCACCGATTGGTCACTTGCATTTTCTGGGAAGATCTGATTATTTATCTACAGATGTGCCATGTCATTAACAGGTCATACCAAGTTTACAAACATTAAAATGTACGTCATAATTTCTTCCCACCCTTTCAAGTTTAAACACCAATTTATTCCAGTGTCAAACAGTAAATCACTGGCTTTGCAGAAAATAACAGACAAACAGTTCAAGATTGCTAGAATCTGATGAAGTGGCATTCAGATCTTCCAAGAACTGAGGTTTTGTGGGGTTTTTTGTGACTATATTCTAAATGCACAAGTTCAAATGTAGATATTAGTAAGTGACTCTTGAAATAGTCATGAATAACATTAAAGCAATTTCAATTTATACCAGGATGCTGGTGCAGCTGCAGAAAATACTGAAGAGATCTTAAATTTAACTCCAGTAGTAATAACTAAAAGTCAGGTTGATGGTTTCCTAACTTAATGATTAACCAGATAATGTAGTGTTGCTAATGCATTGTCAGGGACATTATGAAATATTCTACCCCAAGACTATAAAATGTACCACATTAATACATTTTTCTGTCCACTTACATAGAAGTCTCGACTTGTCTTTTCCTCTGAAGACTCAATAATGCAGTTGTCCAAAACCAGCTTTGAAGATGAACAGAAAAGTGAACAAAGGAAATATTGATAACAGTCATCAACAACAACAACAGAAAGTTCATGCATGAAGAAAAAGGCACTCAAGCACAGCAGTCCTCCAACAGAAGTGATGATTCTGTAAGATTTTATGGTGTATGTTATAGAATCATAGAATCACAAGGTTGGAAATGACCTATTAGATCATCTAGTCCAACCATCTTCTCATTACCACTCCTATCACAGGCTACTAAACCATATCTCGCAGCTCCTCATCCAGATACCTCTTGAACATTTCCAGGGTCAGTGACTCCACGACCTCCCTGGGCAGGCCATTCCAGTGCCTGACCACTCTCGGAAAGAAGAAGTTTTTCCTTGTGTCCAACCTAAACCTCCTCTGATACAACTTGCGGCCACTTCCCCGGGTCCTGTCCGTTGCCTGGGAGAAGAAGTCAAACCCCTCTTCAACCCAACCTCCCTTCAGGAAGTGGTAGAGCACAATGAGGTCTCCCCTGAGCCTCCCCTTCTCCAGACTAAACGATCCCAACTCCCTCAGCCGCTCCTCATAAGACTTGTGCTCCAGACCCCTCACCAGTTTCGTTGCCCTTCTCTGGACACGCTCCAGGGCCTCAACATCTTTCCTGAAGTGAGGGGCCCAAAACTGAACACAATACTTGAGGTGCGGCCTCACCAGAGCTGAGTAGAAGGAGATGATCACCTCCCTGCTCCTGCTGGCCACACTATTTCTAATGCAGGCCAGGATGCCGTTGGCCTTCTTGGCCACCTGGGCACACTGCCGGCTCATGTTCAGCCGAGCACCAACCAACACCCCGAGGTCTCTTTCTTCTTCACAATCATCTAGCCACTCATTCCCAAGCCTATAACGCTGCTTGGGGTTATTGCAGCCAAAGTGCAGGACCCGGCACTTGGCCTTGTTGAACCTCATCCCATTCATCTCAGCCCAGGGATCCAACTTATCTAGATCCCTCTGTAGGGCCTCCCTACCCTCAGGCAGATCCACACCACCTCCCAACTTAAGTGTCATCTGCAAACTTACTGCAAACTTATGCATAGACAAAACTCCAAAGTTTACATGTAGGAGTTAAATAATGAAATCACACAGTACACGAGGCTGTACATTAGCTTACAAGTATAAAATGGAAAGTGTTTTTTTAATATATATCTAACAAGTAATTTTAATTAAACAAAACAAAACTTTTCTCTAGTTTGATTTAAGAGTTAACTCAGGTGAAATTACCTCAAATGGTTTTTAATTCAATTCTTCTCTAACTTTCATCTCTTTTATAATCCTTTTGAATATCTATGCTATATATAATAAACAGGGAGGGTGCTTTAATCACTCCATTCAAGAGACCAGGTAGGCCTGAAACTATCAATAAAACATAACTGAAGCAACTTATGAGTTTATATTGTTTTTATTTTCTAATAATCCATGCTACTGAGGACAGCNTGGCATATCCATGCCTACCTCCGATACCCAGCTTGACTGCAACAATTTACACAGCAAGGTTAAAGTTGGTAGATCGCTCAGGTTTGTTACACTTTCTAAAATGCTTAAGTATGAAGATTGCAGAAACTCATCTTCAAAGCCATTTGCAGCCCACCGATTGGTCACTTGCATTTTCTGGGAAGATCTGATTATTTATCTACAGATGTGCCATGTCATTAACAGGTCATACCAAGTTTACAAACATTAAAATGTACGTCATAATTTCTTCCCACCCTTTCAAGTTTAAACACCAATTTATTCCAGTGTCAAACAGTAAATCACTGGCTTTGCAGAAAATAACAGACAAACAGTTCAAGATTGCTAGAATCTGATGAAGTGGCATTCAGATCTTCCAAGAACTGAGGTTTTGTGGGGTTTTTTGTGACTATATTCTAAATGCACAAGTTCAAATGTAGATATTAGTAAGTGACTCTTGAAATAGTCATGAATAACATTAAAGCAATTTCAATTTATACCAGGATGCTGGTGCAGCTGCAGAAAATACTGAAGAGATCTTAAATTTAACTCCAGTAGTAATAACTAAAAGTCAGGTTGATGGTTTCCTAACTTAATGATTAACCAGATAATGTAGTGTTGCTAATGCATTGTCAGGGACATTATGAAATATTCTACCCCAAGACTATAAAATGTACCACATTAATACATTTTTCTGTCCACTTACATAGAAGTCTCGACTTGTCTTTTCCTCTGAAGACTCAATAATGCAGTTGTCCAAAACCAGCTTTGAAGATGAACAGAAAAGTGAACAAAGGAAATATTGATAACAGTCATCAACAACAACAACAGAAAGTTCATGCATGAAGAAAAAGGCACTCAAGCACAGCAGTCCTCCAACAGAAGTGATGATTCTGTAAGATTTTATGGTGTATGTTATAGAATCATAGAATCACAAGGTTGGAAATGACCTATTAGATCATCTAGTCCAACCATCTTCTCATTACCACTCCTATCACAGGCTACTAAACCATATCTCGCAGCTCCTCATCCAGATACCTCTTGAACATTTCCAGGGTCAGTGACTCCACGACCTCCCTGGGCAGGCCATTCCAGTGCCTGACCACTCTCGGAAAGAAGAAGTTTTTCCTTGTGTCCAACCTAAACCTCCTCTGATACAACTTGCGGCCACTTCCCCGGGTCCTGTCCGTTGCCTGGGAGAAGAAGTCAAACCCCTCNTGCAAACTTACTGCAAACTTATGCATAGACAAAACTCCAAAGTTTACATGTAGGAGTTAAATAATGAAATCACACAGTACACGAGGCTGTACATTAGCTTACAAGTATAAAATGGAAAGTGTTTTTTTAATATATATCTAACAAGTAATTTTAATTAAACAAAACAAAACTTTTCTCTAGTTTGATTTAAGAGTTAACTCAGGTGAAATTACCTCAAATGGTTTTTAATTCAATTCTTCTCTAACTTTCATCTCTTTTATAATCCTTTTGAATATCTATGCTATATATAATAAACAGGGAGGGTGCTTTAATCACTCCATTCAAGAGACCAGGTAGGCCTGAAACTATCAATAAAACATAACTGAAGCAACTTATGAGTTTATATTGTTTTTATTTTCTAATAATCCATGCTACTGAGGACAGCATTAAAAAAAACCAACAACAAAACAGTGGCAAATTATCCAACGTAACTAAGTTTGAGCTTTGTTATGCACCTGTGTCTTTAAAATGATCTTACTTTAAATGAATCAGGAAGATACTCAACCATTTCCAGCAAAGGACACTTATTGGCACTAGAATAGTGAGAGAACGTCAGAACAGCTTCTTCCCATCTGCAAAAGAAAGTTGAAATAATTGAAGAGGAATTAGTTGCTCCTTTTTGAAATGGATCTTATTTGGGATTGAGTTTTATTTTAGATACCATCTTGCAAATCACAGTAAGTTTATATGCCATTAAGTGGAAAATCAGTTACAATTGAGTAATATCTTGGATGCTTCTTTGAGAATGATTCATATTTAATTCTGTTATCAATTAAACAAAAATCTGTCAACTATGCTTAGACCTGCTCAAGAATAGCTGTCCTTCTTTGTACTCCACAGGGAATTTCAAGTAAAGCTGGAGTCCTGGGTTGCAAGATGAGATGAATACTAATAAATATTGTAAAATACTGGCAGTGTTCCTTCAGTTCTTACCAAAAGATGTGCTCATCAGTCAACAGGGCAATGTTTTTGTTCCCGAAACAGAGCTTGGTTATATTATAATATAAAATATTCTAAACTGTAGTTGAATCACCACATTTTAAAATATTTGTAACACATTTGAAACAATTTTGAATTAATTCTCTTGAACGTTACTGAGCTTATGTTTTGATTAAAAGTCTGTAGGTATTGAAACATTATTTGAAAAGGCAAACCTATACATGTGTGAAGAGGAAAAACATGGGAAGGATTACTTAATTCACACGGTGTCTACACATGCTTTTTTGTTTCATTGCTTTCCTTCCCCAGAATCTGAATACACAATCTAACACGAAAAAGAATGTGTCAAATAACAAGATTTATTGACTCTCACTCAACCATAAGGCAATGTCTGAAATTTCAAAATAAGAACTTATTAAAAGAGCAGACTTTCAAGACTTAATCTCGCTTAGAACAAAACAAAACCAAAAACAATAAGAAAGGAAAAATACATTTAAAAATCATACTCTGTGCATCTTACCTTTTGTGCAAAATGACAGCTGACACTACATCTTTCCTCCTGTTGTGTATTGCTTCATGGAAAAAAGAAGCTCCTGCTTTGTTCAACAGAATTTTTGCACCATAGTCAAGAAGTAACCTTACTGCTTTTGCATGTCCTTCTTTTGCAGCTAGGTGCAAAGCTGTGTTCTGGGCAGAAAAGTAGGAGAGCAATGAACAAGTGAGGCTCATCTTAAAAAAAATGTACACATTTCAGTCCTTTTTGCACACTGAAAAGCCACATGATACTCTCAGTTACAAGTCCTGAATATCTTTAATGACAAAACTGAACAGTAGAATGTTGTCATAGAGATTCTGATACAGACAGATACAGAAGATCTTTATTCTAGGTTTACAGTCACAATAGCATTACACTAAAAGAGGAAACTCAGCAGTAGGTAAGAAAGGCTAATTCAGTGATACCTTTAATTTTTGAGCTGACAAACAGCTACCTGTTCACGATGACTGCACAAAACAGGTAGCTTACAAACAATACATTAATGAGTTTATTTGATGTTTGGTTTCTTTTAATGTGTACGAGTTCTTTAGATTTAATTACCAATGCTTTTACTACATCATGAAAATACTGCTGCATTGTAAAGGGAGCAAGAGGGACAAGTCCAACATATTTGGTATTTTATGTATTCTACTATACTGTTTATACTTTTCTTTTTGCTGTTTCTCAAATATAAGAACTAGATTATAATTTCATTAGTAATATGCTATTCTATGTGATAAACGGTGATGAAATACATACTGACTTTGTATGGAATACATGAAATAGTGTAATAAAATCTAATTGTATGCCTCAAACACATGCTTTTGAAGTAGCAGGAGACGACAAACAAATAACATTTTAAGAATACATACCCCTTCTTCATCCACTCTGTCAGTACACTTCACATTAGTATCCAATATTATCTGCATTGTGCGAGTGTATCCTCCAAAGGCAGCATGATGTAGGGCTGTCCAGCCTTTGTAGTCACTTACATATAGAAGATATAAAAGTAGTCATTATAAATGCAGAAGTCCCTTATACATTTCAAATAAATGTAATTGCCTTGTCCTTTGACTCACAACTATTGTACGGATTTCCATTACTTCCATCAACTACTACATGATTATCAGTGCATCAGTTTGCAGTAAAACATTCAAGTCAATAGAAGTATGCAGGTCTGACTCTCTCTTCTCTCTCTTTGTGTACGTGTGCATTGTGACTATTGTTTTTTGTTTGTTTGTTTTTTATTTTTTTTTCTTAGAATATGACCCAAACACAACATTCTGCTACTAAAACATGGCAACATGACACAGATGAAGGCCATATTATGGAATCTTGCTTTTAAGGACATTGAATATACAAAACGTTGTAAGCACATAAATCTATTCCAATTAGTATTACTTAGTATAACAAAATTCAATAAGCCTTTTATCACATAAAACTTAACAGCTCATCTCAATAAAATATGTCAGTTTTAAGTCTAAATTAAGCCTAAATATATACATACAAAATTGTATACACAAGCACATACAATCATCATCCCCTTTTCTAGCAATGTGGACTAGTCCAGCTAAGAACACTGGAAATGAAAGTATTGAAGGCAGTTCACTTAGTGGAACCTTCGGAGTCATAAACGCTAACTGTATGACAGGCCTGTTTGCCATTTTCAGAACAAATAGAGCCCTAGATCCAAGGTGCAGGTGCAGCGCAGACTGTCATAGATTTAGAAGAAGAGGATGTAAGAGTTGTGAGCCCAGAATATATCCTAGTAACAAGACCCTAAACTTTTGGTCTATTTGGATCCTGGCTTTGCAGATCTGGGCTTGGAAACTGAAAATCCTATCAGGATGAAGTGCTTCTAATGACCTGAGAACCTCTGACCTGAAATCAGTACTTCAAGCACAAGGCAAATTGCCTGTGAACCACCAGTCCTGAGAACCTTTCCGTAAACCTCTAAGTGAACATGAAGGACAAAACAGCAAATCTGACATGATTATTTCCAAGACAACTTTTTTCCATTAAAAATTCCAATAATCTTCCCTCACCTAAATTTAGAGAAACCTCAGTTTTGTCAGCACTAGAAGCCCTGGTGAACAGCTATCCATGGTTCCATGTGTAAGACAGGGGGAAGTACAAGCACCTTAGTTTTACAACTATTGTATTTAAATGTAATTTAAATATGCATATTTGTATTTTTAAATATTATTTATTACGTGCATAAAATATTTATTTATATATACTGTATTGATATTTGTATTGTATTAGCTTCATAGCTGACGGTCAAAAAATGTAAGGCGATAATTCTTTTCTAGCTTAATGAACGGAAACCTGAACACATACCAGAGGAAAAGGGCCCCCCTTTTCAGAAGAAACTGAACAACCTTCTCATGACCATTCTGGGCTGCCAAATGAAGGGGAGTCATTCCCTTCTTATCACCTTCATTCAAAAGTCTTGTGTCTTTCATATCTCTTATAAGTCGTTGACATGTATTGATGCGGCCATAGCTTTGAAAGGTAAACACAGAAATTATTGTCAAAGAAACACTGACGGTAAACAGCACTGATTTCATTGCCTAACTATACTAACCTGGCAGCAAAGTGTAATGGTGACTTCTTGTCTCTGCTCTTTGAATAAATGGAAACATTGAGGCTGAGTAAATTATTTACAGAGAGGGCCACACCTTGTCTGCATGCATAATGCAGTGGAGTGCATCCTTCATTATCTTCATCCACTACGAGATTTTTAATATGTTCCATCTGTTACCCCCCCCAAAAAAAAAAAACAAAAGCACATAATTATATTACTGATGTTCCAGTTTCTAACAGTTTCTAACCAAGGCATTAATATTTTTAAAGCAGTATCTAAAAACAAGAAACAAATACAGAAAAGATAAACATAGTAACAATTAACATTTAATATCTGATTAGTGGGTGATCATCTTTAGAAAGAATCAGCCTTCGCAGAACACAGCAACTTGTCAATCTGTGCCTTTACTGCACACAGAACAAATATAATACAGGAGATTTTTATTTACTGCCATTTGACGATAACACTCATTGCTGTCAGCAGGCAGCTTGTACAGGAGGTAGTGTGTTCAGCAGCAGGCTGTCAGGAATCATCGGCTCACTCTTTTATAAAATACAACTTCTTACTCCTATTTCTCTCTCATCTTCATTTCCCTATTTTATTCCATACCCTAACACTATCCTGCATATATTCCTTCTTAAAGCAACTAAGAAACTCCTCCCACAGACTGTTCTGCTCTTTGATTTATGATTATGATCAATAATTAGAAAGTCAATGTTGTCAAACGAGCTATCACTCTGTTTTAAGGCTGATTCTCTGCATCTGCTGAAAAAGGAAGTTAAATCCACTCCCACTACTAATCAAAGTTGTTTACAAAGTCCTGCAGACATCATAAGATCTGTTACTCACGATTCACATACAAAAGGTTGTAGCTCTGGAGGTTAACAAATTTAACTCTTTCAAGCAAGCTTGGGTTCTAGTATTGTGAGTTCATCTCAAAACAGCCAAATTCCTAATTGAAATTATTTTTAGAACTAAATCCAAGACTTCGCTAAAGTCCTGTCATCCACAAAAGTCTCCTGAAGAATATTCCGTAAGCTGTTTAAGTTTTAGAGCTTGACTGCATATGAGTACATCCCCTAGTTTCACTGCATGCAAACTGGGAAAGTAGAAATGAAAAGTTCTATATTTCATGGCCTACCTCTTGAGCTATTCAATCCCCCAACAGCAAAATAATTTATGGAATTATATTATTCCTTTGCCTGGCAATAAGAAAACTGTATTATTGGCTTTGAAATATTTTCATGAGAGATATGCACCTGTTCATACTATTTTCTGTGACACTAGGCAACTTAAACACCAGAAATTTCTACTAACATTTGAAAACAAGAAGTTAGTTGTTTTCTTCTTTACGTTTCCTAGTGAGGGCAATTGAAAGACATAAATCAAGGCTTACTGTACCTGCAGAAATTTCTCATTCAGATGCTGTAATCCTCCAGGCTGTAATACCGTCAAGTGCAAGAAATTCCGACCAAGATGATCTTTTAACGACACATTTGCTCCTAGATGAATATGGAAATAAATACCAGCAACTTCAAAACTGCTGGCCCCTGGCACTAACTGACAAAGGAACAAATGTTGAAAATAAATCTATAAAATAACAAATATCACTTCATGTTAACCTTACATCAATTCACTTGCAAAAACACCTGACTCAACATTACCCAACTACTCATGTCGAGATGTCATTGTGCACATGCATTTTGTATTTCATAAAACCATCTTGCAGCAAGATTTATGTGGGGCACTTATATTCCGATACATTGAGAAGCTGCAGATCAAGAGGCAATTTAAAGATGCAGTGTGAGGTTTACAGTCAATTCCCATTCTAATTATACTATCTTAATACTATTTCCAAAGTCACAATACCTTTACCTGGCAAAAACTTTTTGAGTAATCCACAAAAACATTATAGAAAGGAAGTATTAGGAAATACGATTTTTTTTTTGGAAGAGAAAAAGGTCTTTTTAAAGACTTTAACCTTGTTATAACTTTAAAACCTTTATTACAGGTTTATGAACAAAATCATTATGTTACTGTTAACGAGAGGAAATACACTAACAGTAATCAGCTTGCACCAAAGGCACAGCAACTCAAAAAGTTTAAACGTGACTGAGATTATATAAAGCACACATAATACTTGAAATATGGGCGTTAACACTTAAAAACTGATTTCTGGTATGAAACTTGACTCAGCAAGTGATGCATTTATTCCACAGTTCTGATTACTTTGTGAATTGCTAAGGAACGGAAGGATGGAGTGTCAGAGCTACATCTACCTTGGGAGGCATGAAAAATTGCCTAAACATTTTTCTAAAACCTGTTCACTCTATGTGAAAAAGGGTGAAATCACTACCCTAATTCTTCCTTTATATCTAGGAACTGTTTAACAGCTGTTAAACTCAGTTACTCCTGGACCATATGCTAAAATACTGAATTAAAACTGAGGGGAAACTTGGATGTAGATTTTTGACATATATGAATCCTGTTCAAAAGATGTGTATCATTCTCTTGTACCTTTTGAGAGCAGTAAATTCACAATTTTCCATGATGCACAAGAAGTGGCCAACAGAAGTGGAGATCGACCTTCTGTGTCAACACTATCAATATTTGCTCCCTGCAAAAAAGAATTTGAAGATTATCAGGAATACTGAATAAATACAATTTTAAAATGGTGCTGCTCTGTACCTTGTCACATTATTAGTCATTCGTAGTAACTCCAGATTAATAAATTCAAAAAACATGTTATATCTTGATATTAAAAAACAATGTTTTCAAAGTAGCAGCCACAGCCTAGTTATCTGTCTATCTGTCTATACCTATTTAGATGCCGAAATAAGAGCAGCCTGCTTCTGAGTATACTGTCACTTATAGTTCATGATCTTTTATTAGGGTATCTGTTCATGTATTTGAATACTTGAAGATATATGACTGTAACTTTAAAATACTGGGATTAAAACTCTGGGAAGATAGAAAAATTGCAGCCTTTTGGAATGACATCTTCCTATCAAGCAATTACCAGAGCACAACCCCTCTGAACCACTGTATTATAGTACATGAACACTGTTCAAGAAACAATGCATCTAGACACATAAAATTTGATCTGTATAGCTTGATATATCTGTACTTTTTATTACTGACCATAAATTATATAAGCTCAGTTAATTTTGATCCCAAAGCATCCATATCAGCAGCAGACATACTTCTATTCTCTGAACTTAAGATTTTAATTTCGCAGAAACACAGAATGACAGGAGTTGGAAAGGAGCTCAAGAGATCCTCAAGCACAACCCCCTGCTAAAGCAGGAATCCTACAACAGGTCTCACAGGTGGGCGTTCAGATAGGTCTTGAATATTTCCATAGAAGGAACCTCTCTGGGCAACCTGTTCTAGCGCTCTGTCACCCTTACTTTGAAGAAGTTTTTTTGCATGTTAGTACAGAACTTCCTGTGCTCAAGTTTTAGGCAATTACTCCTTGTCCTATCATGACAAATCACTGAGAATAGCCTGGCCTTCTCATTTGCAGCCCACCTCCCTTCAGATATTTATAAACATTTACCATATTCCCTCTCAGTCTTCTTTTTCCCAGGTTGAACAGACCCAGGTTACTCAGCCTTTCCTCTTAACGGAGATGCTCCAGGCCCTTCATCATCTTTGCAGCCCTCTGCTGGACTCCTAGGAGATCCCTGTCTTTTTTGAACTGGGGAGCCCAGAACTGGACACAGTAAAATTTGACCTTCTTCCTATGGTGAAGCATAAGGACTGGAATGAGATATTCCAGTAAAGCCCAATTTTTGGTGTTTTTATTTTTCTATTATTACACAAAGCGCCTAATAGCAGGAAATTGTGGTCACTATGGTCACAGTATCAGTACGGACACATCAATAAAATATCATGAGCATAAAAGTATCAATCTAAAAATCCTGTCAACAAAGGAGCATGATGATGCAAGTAAATGAAATAATGAGATATATATTTTATGATGTGGTAGATACTTGATATTGAGCTGCAAGTCAAATTGAATGAGGTGAACAAAGTATGCCAAAAAAAATTTCTATTTCAGATGCTATCCAAAGATCATTGAAAAAAATCAATTGGAGTTTTAATATTAACTGAAATCATCTTTGAGTCCATTCCTAATTTGAAAGAGGATTAATAGTAATCATGATCAATATTTACTTTCTAGGAGTATAAAACCTGTAATATAGCAACAAGAAGCATGTAATAAATGCTCAGTGTTTAAACAGTGAAAAGGAAGCTTTCAATGTATGTTGATGAAATATTTGAGGATAACACACACTGGTCCCTTTTGCAAGTCACCTTACTACAAGGTCAGACAAACTGAAAAATATTCTTATTTATCAAAGGAACAAACAGAGATCTGTTTATCCAAATGGCTCATTGATTTCAGTGGATACAGTGGCATCAAATTCCAGCTATTAACACAATCTTATTATCTCCTCCTCTGCAGCTAACACCTTCCCTCAGCAAAATGAGCGCAGCAGTATTCATATTGTGTAACACAGTAGGGAGTAACTTCCATTTTGGCACGTATGTTTACCATATTTACAATACAGCTGAATCAACAATTAGGAAATTTAGTTTCTGAATTCCTTTTAATCTGGCATGTATTAACTCACACTTACTAGTTAAAGATAAATTAAAGTACATATAAATATTACAAAAGAATTCTAAGTATCAGCATTTATTGTCAATTTAATCTTTTATTTTTCTTTTGGAGAAAAGTAAATTAAACAAACAAATAAATAAATACTGCTTATTTTGCTTTAGTACTTTGAGCACATTTCAATAGTTTACAAAGAGAAAATCCATAAAGAAATTAATCTCAGCACTTGATTGTTCAGCACCCAGCAGTCAAGATGCAGGCAAAACTGTTAATGGTGTAAATGATGCAAACTTTCTAATTTTCATCCTTTAGTTCTTTTTTCTAATTGTGTGAATAGCTTTCGAACACAACTATGGCACGTGCACGCACAAACCAGACACTGTGCACCTAATTGTTGAATGTGAAAACGACCACTTTAACAGTACTGTTAAGTCACTATTATTAAAATGCTTAAGTTGCAAATCAGTCCACACGCACTCCTTTTCTTAAAAGCCATAAAATTTCGTAATATTCAAATGTTAGAAATACTAACATTTCCTTTCTTTTCCCTCCTTTAAGACCTCAGTCAGCTTTCAGTTATTTCAAACTATTTAGGTGAAACAAGACTATTTACTCAGTGCCATGCTACACTGAAGCCCAATGCAAAATAGTGAAAGTCTGTGCAAGAAACACCAATGCAGATGGATTCTCTGACTTTTGTACAGCATACTGACCTACAACATACTAAATAGTACTGGTGCGGTGTAACTCAAATCCAAAAAGCACACACTGTATGCCTGGACAATTTTGTTTAGCATAGATAACCTTATCTTTTTTTTATCCTGAAGAGCTACATGTAACACTGGATGTGCTTACAACGATTTTTATTTTAAAACATAAAAAAGTACCAAAAATAAGATAAAGTAAGTCAATGTAAATTAATGTGCACTAAATGTGAACTTTATATAAATGCATGAAACAAATAAACCATTTTCTGCACTAAAGCCACAAGCTGTTCTGAAATGCAATTTTCTATTTTTGAGCAGTAAAAACCAATCTACCTTTTCTTTTTCCCCTCCCATGTATACACAGTATAAGAGGTACCTAGTTACCCTTCCAGGAGTCCAGGAAGCACAAGTCGCATGCACTGCACTAACTGACATATTTTGATCAATTCCCAGACAAGACAAACGTAAACAGTCCTGAAGCCTCAAAACCCTCATCATGGACTATAAGAAAGAGTTAAAGTGACACTCAAAGCATTTAACTTTGTTCTCAGGAAAATGCCTTCTTATATAGGAAAGACATTCCCCTTTTATACTTAGTCACACAAACTAACACATGCGAGAAATACAGGCACAAGTTTTCAAGTGATAACTTCTGTAGACAGGTTGTTTTGTCAGCCAAGCTTAAGCAGTCAAATCTCACCATTTCACATCTGGAATAAAAATAAGCACCACATCTATTTTTTACTAAGTCAAATCCATGTAAGGGAACCCTGGGAAGTGCAAAACTGCATAGAATTGTTTCTAAAGTAATCATCAAGAAACTAAGTAAAAAAAAAAAAACTTAATAGTCTTAAAATGTAAGTCTACTGAGTACTGAAAGTTTCCTCAACAAACTCAGCAATGCCTATAGCAGTTACATGAGCTTTAGTTTAATTGGTGTTAATGGACACTTGGAACACAGCCAGCAGCATCCCACTTCTTTTTTCTCCCTCATAGCTACTTAGTACAGAAGTATAACCAGACTACTCAGAGTAACATATATTTATGGATCATCCATAAAATTCAATGTATGGTTTTGTGATCCCTTAACAATTATATACATGTACATTAGACAAAGTACTTATTGAGAAAGCAGATTAAATTCAATGCAAATCTAGATTTATTTCATATTTCATACCACAAAAGTGAGGGTGCCTAAACCAGTCTATTATATCTGCTAAGAAACATTTACAAAAGTTTTCTAAGCAAGTAAAATTGAAATAAAAATGCAACCTTTCATCCTCTGTGACTTTCAGATGCTATTACGGAGACTTAATACTTCTGTACTTTAGCTGCCACTTATGTATTATGAAATACACATCCAAATAAATAATGTATACCTGAGAAAACATTCTCCTTTAAGAATTTCTCCATGCAGACCTATAGTAATTGATTGCAATAATTTGTATGAACATATCACTTAATTAAATATTTACCATTGAAATCAAATACTCTGCCAGTTCATAATGATCAAACAAGGCCGTCCTGTGAAGAAAAAATGCAAAGTTACAGTAACATTAGACAACAAGTTTTCAAACCAAAAGGCAGAATTTTTCTCTATTCAGTAGAATTTTCAAATATATATAAATTAAAGAGATGAAGAAATACCTGTGATGCATATTTTTATAAATTATTGCTAGTTTTCATCATGAAGTTTCATTTTTAAACTAAGCTCTTTTCAACCAATACACTGATTTTTAATCAAACTAGTCACTTTGTATGTCAGATTTTTGTGTGTACCACACATGTTCAACAAAGAATTTCAAAAGCTTCAGACGTGGATCATTCCATGCATAACTTGAGCATCATATCCATTCATTGACAGTTTAATATTGAGAAAACAAGAAATAAAGTATTAAAGACTCAGCTAAAACTCCATTCTGACTGCAGATCAGTCTACTTGAGAAATTTAAGAAAAATTATTGCAATATACCACATAATATAATCGGCGGTGACGTTTATTAATTTACCAAAAATATTTTAAAGCTGACTATATGCATGAAAAAATCTCAGGTTTTATTCCACGACAAAATATTGAATTATGTCTTTGTTTGTTTATTTTAAAGGAAGATTAAAGCAGGAAATATAGCACAGTTAATTCACACATTGTGAAGTCAGACCTCTATTAAGTATTTCTACTTAATAAGCAACAGAAAAGGATAGTTCTAATGCTGTACTATACCTCAAAGATAACAGTTCTCTTAGTATTAAGGGAGGTAATAACACAGAACTTGCTATAGTTAGAATTGATTACTCGAAAGACACATTTGAAAAGCTATTTCATGCTTTCAAATAAATAGATATGCTTCCATTATCCACAGTAGAACTCTCAAGTCAGACACAAATGCTGAACACCTCACACACACTCAAAATAAATACTGAAGTGCCCCAAAAGAGACTAGTCATTTTATTAATTTCTTAGATGGAAGCACAACAATAGGAATGCGAATTAATCATGTCCAGCCTGTGCTTCATGGCTCCTTCAATTCTCAACAAATTAACACTCCTTTTCAGTTTAGTTATATTCAGAGAGATTCAACTGACTTTCTACGTCTGATGATTTTTGATACTACATTTTTCCACTGTTTCACAGACATGGGAAGCAAAAAAACAACAACAACAAAAAACATCATTCTTTTTGGGTCTAAAGATTTTTCCAAGACAATAACTTCAATGGATACGAGATTACTTACCTATTAAGCAGTAAGGTTACACTGGGACTGCACAATTTTCTTTGGAATGCTGTCATCACTTATTCTTCAGTAAAATTCTATTGTAGCAGCATTTCCAAACATATTCAAAACTTAACTTCACAATACACACCCTTTTTAATTTCTCTAACTATCTTGGAATCATTGTACTTTATACCATGTTCTAAAGAATAATCATCTCTAAATGCCATGGTCTAAAGCTTCCTCTCAAAGGGAGTGGAGGCACAACATGAGCTCTGCTCCCTGGTGACAGGACCAGAGGGAACAGCACAGATTTGTGTCAGGGAAGGGTCAGGCTGTATATCAGAAAAAAGTTTTTCACCAAAGGCTGGTTGGGCACTGAAACACACTGACCACGTTACAGCACCAAACTGCCAGAGTTTAAGAAGCGTTTATACAATGCCCTTGGACATAGGGCTTAATTTTTAGGTAGTCACATGTGAAGTGAAGGAGGTGGACTTGATGATCATCATGAGTTTATTCCAACATGAGATACTCTGTAATTCTATGATTCTACTGCTTAAAACTTTCTCCCACTTAATAAACTCCTTGTAGAATAACACCACAAAATTATGATGATTTACTTAAACACAGTGCAACTACATTAACTTATAAATGGAGAAAAATAGTATCTTCCATATAGCTGGTAGCCAACACATCTAAAGAAATGTCTTTTTGTTGAAGACGATTGAGAATATTCCTCCATAATTTCATGCTCTGATTTCAGATGGACTGAGAAAGACTAAAAGTTTAAAGGGTTATTATATACAGGTATATATATATTATATACCACCTCCGACTTTGCAGTCATAGAAAAGTTTATCTACTTGCACCTGAACAGGTATAAAACAATTTTTTGGTATCAAGAAAAGAACATAAGTTTTTTTTTTCTTTTTAAGTGGTTTGTATTATTTTTCACTTACTTTCTGGAGGACATATGCCTCATTGGGTGAGAACATTTGTTACACAATTTCAGAAGCCGTTAACAAATCCATACATTTATAACTTTCTTATACTTTACTGAATTGAATTTTCAGTACAAACTGTTAGTGGCAATTCTTTGACACGATTCCAAGGTAACTAGATCATGCTGTTTTAACTTCGCTATCAGCACCAAAGTCTTCAATGTCCTGTTAAAATTGCAGACACTTTCATACTGCACAATAACTGTCTCCCATCCCATTGGAATTCCCAATACATGTGGAAGGGTGTATCCAAGTATACTGTATAAATTGTCACTGGATGCTGTAAAACCCTAACCAAAAATATTATGCCACTGAAATCTGGTAGAGCAGCCTCCTACCTGTGAAGCAATGTTTCTTTATTTCCATCTACAGCATCAATAATGGATTCCTCACCAGCGTAGGATGACATCATTAACTTTACAATCTCAGTTGCTCCTTGAGTGGCAGCAAAATGAAGCGCTGTACATTTTTCATTCTGTAAATAGGAAAATTAAGTTGACTTGGAAATGTTACTTTATCCACAACCAACTAAATATGCTAGCAATCTAGTCCAGGATTCATGCATAGGAATTTAGGAGATACGTGATAGAACTTCAGTCTTTAACTAAAACAGTGGAATTCTAAAGATATACTTAAGACCACACAAACAGTAAAGAGATAGTTTAAAGGATTACTACAAAGCTTGTTACTATTCTATGCCAAGCCCCTAGGATATGTGATCCTCAACCTAAACAGTGTTTTGTACCTGAATTAATCAAGAAACATGCACAACATTCTTAAATGAAATAGATGAAGCAAAGGAAACCCACAGAAAACAACAGGCAGACCAGTACAACTGAATGAGCAAACAAAACTGCCTTTGTAATGTGTAATAAAGAAAATGCATTGTGGTTTGGTTTTTTTGTTTGTTTGTTTGTTTTTTATGATTTTGACTTCCTTATCTTCCTTAGAAGTACTTCTTAAATGCAATTTTCTGCAGGATTCATTAAAAACGACTTGGTCTAGTAAGATACTAAACTATTATAATCTAAACAGTCATAAAAATTATTAAACACTAAGTAAATGATTGGAAGAAGATTTGCCAAAACATGATTTCATTTAGCTAAATAGGACAAACTAGCTTTGATGCATGACTTAGGGTTTCGTCTTAGTGACTTCTTCCAGAACAGAAAATTTCAGTCAGTACATTGGAATGGGCACTTCTACAACCTCATAAACATTCTGAAAGTGGTTCTTAACTGGTGCAAAATGGTCAGCATGAATCATGTCACTCAAAAGTTGTGTGTTCAAAGAATCAAACAAATACAAAAAAGGCTATACCGTGCTATCTTTACTCTCATGAGTTGATTTCAGCCTTGCAAATAATTTGATTTATGTCAGATATTTTCAGAATAATCTACTCAACATGAAGCTTGGAGTAGGTCTTTACACCAGCAGTATCACAGTGTGTTGCAACAGTTACAATGGTAGTGTTACAAATTTGTCTAAGTATGCAAGCACAAAACTATAAAGGCCAGGGTAAGGCTGAGAACAAACAAAAAATGATGAGAATGAGTCAAATTGAGACTCAGTATCTGGAAGGGATGACAGCAGGTAAAGAATTTGTGGAGAATGCTGTACCACTGTGACAGTTCTCAAGAGTGATCTGCCAGACTCCATCTATTTATGACTCAAGGAAGTCCTGAGTCAGAGAGAATGTACAACGAGAGAATGCATTCAATAGTTACGAACATGTCTTTTCTTCTAGGGATTTGTTCAAATGCATTTTGAATTCATGTAATCCTTTCCCATTATCCTACGGAACTTATATAAAGAAACTAGCCAATTTATCTGTTTTCAACTAGAGATTCTTTCTCATTTGCTACTCTCCAGCCAATGCACTGGAAAACACAACAGGTTACAATTACATTATTCTTTTATTATACTACTCTGAGTTTCAGAGACATCTAACTTCTATCAAAACTGTATTTCACTCCATTGCAAGGTTTACCTGTTTTAGATCAATTTGGGCTCCAAATTCAATGCACATTTTAATCATTTCCAAGTCCCCACTCTGAACTGCCAAATGAAGTGGACTGCACTTTCCATTATTGGTAAAATTAATGTGAGTTTTAGCAGAGTGACCCAATTCTTCACCTGAGAGATGAAAATAAATTTCAATTTATACAGCATAGATGGAATAGCAGAAGCAATCTTATCATTTTTTATTTATTTTTTTTTATGGCAAGTAGATTAGCTGTGGAACAATATTCTCCCACTCAGAACATGAACCTTTCAAACCTATCATTAAACAACAGATGGTCACACCTTTAGGAACATAGCCACAGTTCTACAAAAGTTACTAGCATGTACTGCCCACAGGAATAACTGCATTAAATTCTTTTAAGTTCAATCACAGTTCTTGTTTGCTGTTCCTTGAGATGTAAAGCAGTAAACTACAACAAATAATGAATCCCAGTGGCCAGTTTTGAACAAAAGCATTTACCTTTTTTTAAGAGGATTTCCATACATGCTTTTGCACCTGAAAATGCAGCAGCATGGATAGGCATGCATCCCGTTTTGTTCGGTTTACATATTTTTCCTCCATTTTCAATCTGAAAATTAATACCTAGATACAGTTTAATGACATCAAGAAAATTCTCACAAATGAACATACAGCTGCAGATACAGCCTCTGCTGTCTGTCTCCATTTCAGTGTAGTGCATGCAGTATGAAGTTAATATACAGACAACTATCATGATATCTCCATACATCTACACATAGATATGCTGCTTTTTGTTTAGTTTTCTTTTTGATGATCTTCAAGATATCTTTTTTTCCTGTTTAGCACTCAGATATGTTTATGTATGGTCTTAAAATATTAAAGTTCATTTGTAGCCTTGACAATAATAACTTGACTAACAATCACCTTCATTTTCTTTCCTACAAAACAGGTAGTACTTTTTCACATATGTCCCATAAAAAAGTAAAGGAAGCTAAATATGCCTCATTTTATCCTAGTTTTCTATATTATAAAATATGACATCTGTTTTTTCCAAAGCACATATAGATCAGGGTTTGCAGAACATACATAACAATTACTCCCACTGTCTTTTCAAACAGCTCCTAAGTATTTCATGAGCAGTTCTATTCATGCTCCAGAAGCATAAAGATGAAAACTATAAAAAAGAATGACAAAGAATGGCACGTATGCATATACCTATGAAAAACAACCTGAATTTTGAGTCCATGATCACCCCTCCATTAAACAAAGAACAAAGGAATAGAGTAACATTCAAACAGAATCACATCTAAAGGTGTGATCATTATACGTACCAGGAGTGTCAGTGCTTCAGAATTGTTCTTATAACATGCTACCATTATAGGAGTGTTTCCTGCTTCACCTTCCAAATTAACGTCTGTACTGCTATGCTGGACCAAAATCTAGACATTTAAGAATACATACAGTCAACCATAGACAAAACTCAACAACAAAGGCCTACTCCTTTACTTTAGTTGCTTACTTATGACTTGCTCTTTTTGCATGGAAACAGCTAAAAATGCAAAGGAAATGCAGAGGAAATTAAAAAAAAATAATAAAAGAGAATGAATGCAGATATATGCAGCTGAAAAATGCTGGTGAAAACAGACAAGTGGTAGACAGCTGACTAGCCAAGATAAATGTTACAAATAACTCCAAAGTGCCTTAAAAGTTTTGTGTGTGCACTACAGTTGCATTCATCTAGTAAACTCAATAACTTTACAAATTCTAAGCACTTATCCAAATGCCACATACGGAATGAAAACATTCTCAGTATACATGCTCAAGTGACAAAAATAAAAATTAAAAAAAAGTTTCAAAGAGCCTTTTTTGAAGGAGTCTCTTTGTTCAGAAAACTTTAATGAATTCAAAGAATTCTCCATGAATACAATAACACAAAATCAGTATGTTATAATCAACATGGTTTCTTCAGAGGACCATGATCATTACATGTTTTTCCTTCCCCCGCCGTTAAGTAAACAAGAATGAAATTATAACAATGAAACAATCAGTATGTTATTTTATATTCACTGTCCTGAGAAGACACAAACCTTTCTAGTAGCATTGTATGTTACATATGCTTGTCAAACAAAGCATATGAGGAGCTACACCCAGGATACAGCATATATAAACAAAGTCTCAGTGTTCTGCACACAGGTGCTGCTGAGCTGTTTGTAAAGTCTGTATATTTATGTGGACTTTAGACTTACCTTGACAATTTCATTGTGCAGGGATTGTATAGCCATATGCAAAGGTGCCATCATATTGGAGTTGAGAATGTTTGGGTTGGCTCCTCTACTGAGAAGTAGACTAACACTTTCAACTTGGTTTTTCCTTGTAGCCCAGTGCAGTGGAGTATTTCCAGAAGAGTCCATCACATTTAATACTAGATCAAGGGAAAGCAAACAAAGCAAAATCAAAACATAGCAAAATAATCAAATGTTGCAATCACACTGTAGAAACAAAGCATCTTCAGCAAAGGTTTAGATCAGTACTATCACACCTCTTTAAAGAAGAGAAGGATAACATTTCATATAACATGACATGTTAAATTAAATGTTGTACTGAAAATAGCATATTGTTGAGAGAAAACGTTCTATTAAAAATGTTAGTGTACTAAAACATCAGAGAGGAAGCTTAATAGTTAGAAAACAGCAATAAATCTTTATATTAGATCTTCTGTAATTATAGCAGCAAAAGGATGGGAAAAATGAAACTCTCTGTCTATTTCCTGCCTAGTATTATTTACCATCTTTTTTACCTCCAGAGTTCTTGGTTGGCCTCTTCTCTTTCCTATTTTCCTTGATGTTGCAGCCACTGCCTCAGAGGCCACGCAGAGCAAGCGAGTACAAATAATTAAAATATGAGATAATAGAAATCCACTTGCAAATTTAGGAGATGACTGAAGTATCATACTAAGATGTAAAATGATTTGTGTCAATTTTAAAACTGGTCTTTTTTAAAATACATATTAATTTCATTTGGAAACAAACTTCAAAAAACACTCTATGGCAAAAAATTACATACTGAAAAGAAGATTTTTTTCAGACAGAATAATCTAAAATTAGATTGGCCATCATTTAGTGGAAAAAAAAAAAAAAAAAGAACATTTCTGCACCACTTGGTTTGCTCAGTAGCCCTCAGTGTAACAGTGGAAGTTCTAGCCAGTTTCATAATGCTGAGTAATGACTGCTAAACAATATCAATTCACAGGAAGTATTTTTTTCCACCACTCAAGGCCCCATGTCCTTCCACTTTAATTTCTTCCCTACATTTCTTCAGATGACCAAGCTCATTAAACGCTTTTCCTTTCCTGCTGTTAAGTAAACAAGAGTGAAATTATAACAATGAAACAAACTGGTACCTCCTTCAGGGTACCTCTGTACTTAGACTTACGTCTTCATCCATGCTTCCTCAAGGCTAGTAGCACCCAAGTGTCTGCAGTTTAATCAGTGTAACCGTGTCCTAAGACAACTGCTCTACTAAAAGTTATAAGAACTCCATGAAAACATGTCTAAATTACTTATGTGCAACCAGAAAATATTCAACTATGTGTTAAATTGACTTAGAAGTGTTAACAACTTGAACGAGTACAAGAAATACAATTACTTCGAAGTTTCCAGTGTTTTAAATGCAAAAAGAAAGACACATTATGCATATAAAGAAGACAGTCAGGCTTGCTGTAGTGAATTAGTTTTTTTCTTAAATGAAGACTGCAAATCTGAGTCCCAAACAAAGTAAGATGCATCAAATCACTGCATTAGAGAGCAAATACTAACAAGACAATAAAAGTGACCCAAATCATACCCAATACACTGTGAAATGTGACAATTTTAACTCTTCTTGAATATAGAAACAAAACACACACCAACTCAGCCTCAGTTGGATAACAAACACTTTGACTTTTTAAATTGTGATGAATAAAATAATGCATAAGATGTGAGTTACCTTCAGAGGAAGAATCATCTATAATCAACTGCATTAATTCTATTTGGCCTCCTTCAGCAGCATGATGCAGTGGGGTTGCGTTTAATTCATCCACTTTGGTAAGTCCAGAACGGTTCTTTTTAATGAAACTTCGCAGCCTACAGGCGCTTCCATCTGAGATCACCTATTTTGGACACAAATTTCCTCAGTTATTTTCATAAAGAACATACACAAATCCTGAGCAGATCAAGTAACCTGAGAAACTCAGATGGACTTAACTGATAGCTAACCAGACTCAGATGAGAAACACAACAAATATTAACAAAAATGGAAGTAATCTAGAATACCCTATTTCATCTTCTGCAGTGAAGATCACCCTTCTACCACAGGAAAACTCAAGTAAATAAAAAAGTCATCACTTTCTCTTACACCTCTCTGTAGCTGTGGCCAAATATAAGAGAGAGAGGAAAAAATAATAACCTTCTCCTCTTCAGGACCTTTCTGCAAAGACTGACATTACCTGCTGGGCTTTCAAGTTTAGCCCTTGGGTTTCTCTGTTTGTTTGTATGTCAGTGCAACCAGTAGTTTACATCACTACCCTAAAAGCATCTGTTGGGATATTCCTCAGACTGAACCCAGTGTCTTTACACTGGATTACAACAAAAACCTTCTGACAACTCAGCTGTCTGGCACCTTTACACAGCACTTTGCAGCCAAAGCCCATGACACAAAACCTGCTGATTCTCATTCTAGGAAGTTAAAATTGTTTTAAAAAATATATATACCTGTATATAAGTTATTAAAAAGATTAGAAGGGACTTTCTTTTTTCTTTAAAGGGAGAAAAAAAAAAGCAAACCAAAATAATGCAATTCTCCTCAAAAAGAGTAAATAAGCAAACCAAGAAAATAAAGAATGATTGTTCCCTCCCTGACTGGAGAAAACAAACACATCTTCTACAGGATGCTGTGAGCCACAAAGACTGACCACTTTTTTGCTGTCATTGATTGAATATACCTTATAGGGCTGCTCATTCAAACACTTAAGCGCGTGTTTAACTTCCTTCAGTTTAATTGTCCCATTGACCTCATTGAGGTTACTCATGCAAATGATGCTACCAATGTGTTTAAATATTTAGGAGATTGGGGCCAAATGCAGGGGTAGCATCTGCTTCAAAAGTGCAATTAGAAAAAGGCAATAGAAAGCAGGTGATACCATTATGAAATGAGTGTTTAGAATGACTCAACAGCCATAAAAATCAGAGGTCATTTATATACACAAATGTCTACACATATTATAAGCTCTACAAATCTATTTAAGAAAACTTTATTATAGAGCCATATATACAGGTATCCAGGCAAACCATCTTGTGATCCTCCTTACTTTATAACACTATTTTAATTGTAATGAGTTTTAAGTCTTTCCCCTGATTTAGATCACATTTCATGGCTCTTTAAGTTGGGACTTTTTCCTCAGTGTAAGACAAAATAGGGCTGAAATACTGCACGGCGAAGATTTCTAACACCAAAAATAAGATTGCAGAGCTTCATTGACAAAATAGGAAAGGAAGGAAGTGAGATGTTCTGTTAAAAAAAAAAAAAAAATAGCAGAGCAAGGCTCTTACCCAACAGCAGCTCCTCCTACTCCTCCAGAACGACAGATCACACTCTGAGCAGTGCATCCCACCTCAACACAGAGGTCCAGTTACTCCAGACTACAGCCAGCACACAGAACACATTTGGAAACAATCTCTTGAGGTCACTAAACCCATCTACATCCTTTGGTATACTTGTTTAGGGTTGTCATTTGTACCAAAATCGACCTCTTCATCTGCTTAATTATTCCCACTATCCGAACAGGTTCAGTCTAGCTATCCCTCGCAGCATAGGAGCACATCATTTCTTGTCCTGTTCTCCATGGAAGCGGGCACTGACTGCATCCTGCCTGGCAGCGATTTCATGTTTGAAGGCTGTGTCGTTTTTCCCTTCCCCTTCATAAGTGTTAGGTTCATCCCAACTTTCTTATTGGGACACTTCTGCAAGGCAGACAGTCCATCCATCGCTGTATCGACCTCCAGTCAACACAGCGCAGCTCTTCAGCTGAGCAAGGGGAGAGCACAGCCCTCTCTCCACAGGACCACTCAAAGGATCTCTTGGAGGAAAGTGTCAAGAACGTAAAATCAGCAGCCCCCCAGAGTCCCACCCGAGCACCTCACAGCCCCCACGCACCTTGAAGACATCCTGCGATGCGACGGAGGCGGCATCGGCCTCGCAGACGACGCCCTGGTAGGCGCTGGACACGGCCGCCTTGTCCCGCGACTGGCACAGCCGCCACAGAGAGCGCTTCATGGCGCCCGCCCGCCCGGCTCCGAGCAGCGCCAGCCCCGCCTGCTCCGGATACCTGCGAGGCGAGAGCTGGACTGAAGGACGGCTCGGAGGCAGCGGACGAGGAGGCGGGGAAAGCGAGGCGGGAGCTTCGGCCGCTGCCCCGGGAGGAGAGCCGCTCCCACACCGGGGCGGGCGGACGCGGCGGGGCCGGAGGCTGCGGGCGCCCCTGCGAGGAGGAGGAGGCTCTTCATCTATTAGGGCTGGTGTAGGATAAGGTTGAGGGGTCACGGCTTTTTGTTTCAATTCCCTCAACCTCTGGCAGCGAGGCTGGGTCTCAGCGTGGTTGTAAACACAAAACCTGCCAGCTGTGGGCATGAGCTCTCCCGTCGTGCCACACCTTTCTGCCATCAACTTCTCCACCTTTACTTGGTCCTCCTGAGAGGCGTTTGTTTTACTGCTAAATCTAGACCAGCTAATGAAAAGAGTAAGAAGCAGCAAAATATTGCGAAGGTTTCATTACTAAAGCGACGTTAACAGCGTCATCCTGACACTGCGCTGATGGTTTACTCACTGTGATAAGGACAGCCAAGCCAAAGGTCAGCCCTGCAGTCCAGCTCAAGGCGGATGCTTGGGAAACAATAGGAAGCGTGTGGGATTGCGTTTTGCTAACAAACTGTGTTTCCAGTACACAACAGCTAACAAGCTTCCTGAACCAGGTGTTGCATCCAGCTCGGCCTGTTCAATAGCCATCAGTTTGCAGTTCTCCATTACTTTGCTCAATCCCTTTGGGAGCCCTTTTTATGTTGTTTGCTCCACAACACCCTGTGGCACTAAGTGCCATAATTTCATTATGTATTTGTGAAAAAAAATAAAAACAAAAGCTTTCTTTTACCACTAATTCCACTTAGCGTTTCTTAACATTCTTATTTTGAGAAATAGAATTGTTTTCCATTTTCATCCCTGATAGCGTTTATAATTTCAGAACTTTTTTCCATCTCTGCTTGCTGATGAGGCAACTTAGGGAACTGTAGAATCAGTAAGGTTGGAAAAGACGGCTAAGATCATGAAGTCCAACCATCAACCCACCACCACCACGCCTGCTAACCTGTGCCACATCTATTCTATTCTTAAACACTTCCAGGGACAGTGACTCCACCATCTCCCTGGGCAGCTCATTCCTATGGGAAGCCTTTTTGTGTCCTGAACACACTCATCCTGCTGCTCTGCATCATTCCTATCCTCCTTTCAAAACAGGATGACAAGACCTCCGTGCAGAAATCACAGAAGACTCATGCAGCACTATTTGCTAGTTGTTCTTTTTTTTTTCTTCATTCTTCTCCTGAATGTTCACAATGATATTTGCTTTTTTGGAATGCTACTGAGCTCAGTCTCCAGGGAATTTTTGCTACTCCACCACAAACCCTTTTCTGAGTGGTGATAGTATAAATAACATTAATTATTGTGTAAGGGCACTTAGGGTTATGTTTCCCCAGTGTGCACGCTTAGCATTTCTCAGCATTAAGTTTTATCTGCCATTGCATTACTGTGTCACCAAATCCTGTGGGAAACCCAACAATTATCTTCATTTTTGGTCATTCCGAAAAATTCTATAATGCCTTCCAGATCATCAGAATATCTTTACACTCTTTATGGGGTCGTAAGGAACCTTGCTACTTAGCAAACACTGTCTGTTTATTCCCATTCCGTGTTTTATAATCCTTTATAGGATTCAGGAAATCCTTCCTACTTGTCCTGTGTTAGTTTGGCTCCACTAAGACATTATAAGGGGGGTGTCTTGAAGAATTTTCTCAAATGCACCTACCACTGGAGTCATTTGTAACTTTGCACTTGCTAGCTCCTTCAAATAATTCCAAAGCTGCATCTAATGCCACGGTTCTCTCTATGAGTACTGTGTTCACTGTTTTAATCCTAGAACCTCTAACCCCAGAATCATGTGCCTCAAGTTGCTTTGAGTCACACAGCCTTAACTAAATAGATCATAAGGTACAGTACTAAAACTAACTTAGCTGTTTTAAATGTTTGTGGTGTAGAGACTCAATCATATTAATTTTCAGGCAACAGGCAACCTTATAAATGGGAAGGGAAAAAAAAAAAGATTTATTCACACCACATTTTGTGTACTGCATGCGTTAAACACTAGCATGTTTAAAGTACATTTTTATTGTTATGTTGCCATTAACTCTGGCCAAAAGAAATAGGGTAATGTATGCTATAGTAATAAAGCAAAACTCAAGAAAGCTAGCCATTAGTGCCTTCATATGTCATGGAACTAAGTCACTAGAGAAGCCCTTTGTACTTCTGAACTCTTTCCTGGTACTTCCATTAACATCAGCCTCAGTTGGAGAGATTGTTCACCTTTTCATGGTTAAGCTCCTTTCAAGTTCATATCTATCATCAATTTTTTTTTCTCAGTAAACTCCTATACTGCAGTCAGAATAATACTGTGAAAAAACAGAAGTCATGATTCTCAAGCAACCAGTCTTCACTTATTCTCTTGAATCTGAGAATGCTGCCCTCTTCTTTTAAAATTACTGTTAGTTTTGAGTCTTCTAGTAAATGTTCAGAAGATCATTCAGACTGTGAAAACTAATAGAAATGCTTTTCCCAGGAGGAATCAAATGGAATTGTAAGTAGGCTGACCACAGCTTTTATTTCTGCATAATGATTTGACATAAGGAACTAATTCACGTAAGTAGTCAGAGAGTAACCTTTCTTAGGTCTGTTTTTCCCAAGAGTGGATTAAAATGCATTTATACCATTTTATTTCAAACATGATCTTGCTAATGACAGAATAGCAGATCCATTAGCATAAGCAAAATTCACTGAAGGTGACTACAGAACACATTTCATTAAAAATGTGATTGTTTAATAATTAAATTGTATATACAGGAAATATCTGCCATTCCAGTTCTGTAGCTTTAGTAATAGTGTACTGCAATTTTGTTAAATGTGTAGGCATAGGAGCTGCAAATTTAAGCAAATAACAGTAATGAAAAGGATGTACTGTAATTTATTTATTTATTTTTACTTTGGAAGTGCTTTATTTGGCAATAAATCATCAAGTATAACTTAGGATTTTGTATTGTCAGTTTAAACAATTAAGTCAAATTAATTCCTGATGTTACTTCTGATATCTGTTACAGTCATCCAGAAATTAATCTGGGCTACTGCATAAACAAGCATGAATACATTGTCTTTTACAAGTTTTTAGAAACATGCTAGTACTTAAAATGTAGAATAAAGGTGTATTTAACTCTCATGTTATACATATTGCTAATGGATACTTCATTGCATTTTTCTTCTTTACATTTGCAGTAGTAAGAAAAACACTGTAAAGCTGGTCAGAAGAATTTGAGTTATAACATACTTACTATGTACTTCATTAAAAAAATAAGGGAGAGGATTTAGAAAACAGTAATTCATTCCACTAGAATACTGCAGTCCTTTTTTTTCTTTTTTTCTGGTGATAAGCAGATATGAAATAATACATTAGAGATTTTGAGTCCCACTTTTAACACTTCAAACAAGAAGTTTAGGTGTAGGGTAGCCTACTCCAAAATACAATCCCAAACACCCTGCCCCTGTGAGAGCTAGATGTTCCAGAGTGGAGGATGTACAGGTGAGTGGTGACCCAGGTACCTGTTTCAAAGAGTAACCTTGTGAAGAAGGGAGCTTATCCATTTCTTGTAAACTTCCAGCGTGGGGCCTCTTACATATTGACTACTGTTGTGGAAAACGGAATCGTATGCTTCCCTCAAACTTTGCCTACTTCTTAAAAAAAAAACCCACACAATTGTGGCCACAGTATGGTTGCCTGCTTTCTAGTGCCCTACTGTTGAAACTGTGCCACACAATGGCTGAGGTTTGCAGGGACCTCAGGGTACACCTGGTGCAACCCCTGCTCAAGCAGGGACACCCAGAGCAGGGTGCCCAAGGCCATGTCCAGATGGCTTTTGACTGTCAAACTGCTGATGTCTGACTCCCAAGCCCACTGGAGAACTTACCTTATTTTCCTGCCTCCAGGACAGTTTTTGCAGTCTTACATTCAGCTACCCATGACTAAACCCAGCAACCATCTTTGAAACTTAAATAAATAGTATTTGGTTGGCCAAAAAAACCAGCTAGATTGTGAAAAAGATTTGCCAATAAAAAGAAATGTAAAGTTGTACTGAACATTAAAGAATGGCATATTATTTTCCTGCTTGAAAAAAAAGTATTTACTAAAATTCACTAAGGTATGTACCACACAGTCCTCCAATTATATGAAATTATGCCAGATTTACATTTAAATATGAATTCCAAATATTCTATCCTGTATTTTTAACACATCTACCTAATCAAAATAAGAATAAGCCCAACAAAATTCTGAACAACAGAATTTGAGCTACAGGAAAACCATATTCTGCTTACCATTCAAGAAGTTTGCAGGTGATTTCTCTCGGAAGCAACACATATATAAAGAAAACAAATATATGACTATTTGATTCCTTATCTGACGCTTATATCAGTAAATTCTTGTGACGTGTGAAGCCACCAGGTTTGTCATCCAGTGGCTTGTTCTGTGCAGCCAGACCCTTATTTAAAAGATGTGGAATGTGTTGCTCAGCATGGGAGGAGCATCGGTACTCATCAAAGTGATACTTGAAGCATTCTTTTTTTAATATTCTGATCAAAGCCCAACCATTTTCATTCCTGGCTGCAAATGTACCTTCTGTACCAGAAGTTTTTTCAAATGCAATATCTTTGAGTAGTTTCAGTTTTGCTAGGTAGTCACTGGAGGGTACTTGTTTACCTATTTGCAGTGTACTAATTGCTTTTAATGGAAAATCTAAATATCACTGAAGAGTAGTACTGTCTACTTACGAAGATTCACTTTACTAATAAATGTTTCAAAAATTAGAGTTGCCACATAAAAAGCAGTCAACTGTGATCAATACCTAATGCAATATGGGGCAACATAAGAGTTACATGTGCTTTATTTTTGAAATATACATCATACTTTGCTTCCTGCACTTTATTTTGAAAGTGCCACAAATTTCTTTGTTCGTTTGTACCAATTTTCAAGTGACTGCTTGGCCCCATCAGCATTATCCTGAAAACAGAGCTATGCAGCTTTCTGATGCTAGAACAGAGCACTGAATGCTGCTGTGGCCAGAGTTTTGATTTAGAACAATGTTTATTTGTGTTAGCTTTCCTGGGAAAGTAGTTCATATACCGTGAGCAGATTTAAGGCCTCTGTGTTTTCTTCTTCGTGTTTCAGAATCTGTAAATCTCACTGACTTTTAAACAAGGAATTTGATTTATGGTTCGGAGAGGCACATTTTGAAACTTTTCTATCACATCAAAATTTTGATCACGCTGAATCTTGACAACATCAAAATATTTAGAATGAAGAATTTATATTTAATTGATGTCTCCTAAATTGTCCTTTGGCAAGGATGGAGCCACTGATTCTGCATCTTATCCTTCCCCAGCCTGCTGAAATGCAACACTTAAAAAGCTTTAAGGGACAAATTTATGTAGATGAACTCATTAAAGAGATTAATATTGGAGGTGATCTGAGCTGAAGTAACCATGTCCTTATTGAGTTAGTGTATATGGGAATATTACAGCTAGAATATTTGCCTGGCAAAGAGCGAAGTTAGAATCCTGATCTTCAGAAGAGTGAACTTCCAGCTGTTTAAACTATTAGTGGAAGAGATCCTTTGCAGAACCATCCTTCAGGACATGAGACTGTAGAAGAGACTGCCACTTTAAGGCTGCCTTTCTGAGAGCACAAGAGGAAGGGGCAGCAGAAAATCAGCATGACTGAACAAGGGCAGACTAAGGCAGTCGAAGCAGGGGATGTGGTCTGGGAAGAATGCAGAGATACCATTTCATTGTGTAGAGATGGAATCAGGAAAACCAAGGCAGAGATGGAACTGAACTGTGAGAGGGATGTAAAAGGTAACAAGAAGGAATTCTATGGGTACATTGGTCACATGAGAAAGGCCAAGGAGAGTGTATTCCGTCCGATAAATGAGGAGGGAGAACTGCCAAAACAAACATGGAGGTACTCCACAAGTTATTTACCTCATTTTTCACCGGCAATCAGATTTACCATGAGCCTCATTCCCCTTGATCCTCCAGGCAGAGCCTGGCAGAGCAAAATCCCTCCCAGTGTAAATGAAGAGCAAGTTTGAGACCATCTGATGAGGTAACTGTGTACACATCTGTGGGGCCCAATAGTGCATCCCCGGGTCCTGAAGGAGCCAGCTGATGTAGTTGCCAAGCCACTGTTCATTGTAAAGTCATGTCTGACTGTTGAACTCAGCAACTGAGAAAAGGTAAATGTCGCTCCCATTTTTAAGAAGGGTAGAAAGGAAGATCCAGTAAAATATAGGTTGGTGAGCTTCACCTCTGTGACTGGGAAGATCAAGGAGCAGATCATCCTGGAAGCTATGTTAAGAAACAAGCAAGACAAAGAGGTGATCTGGGAGAACCAGCATGGCTTCCATCAAGGGCAGACTATTCCTGACCAATCTGGTGACCTTCGATACTGAAGTGATGGCATCAGTAGACAAACAAATTATTGGACTGGGAGAACTCCTTGAAAGAAGCCCTGAAGAAAAGGAATTGGGAGTTCTGGTGAACAAAAAGCTGAACATGAGACAGCATTGTGCAGTTGTAGCATGGAAGGTCAAAAGCATCTTGGGCTGCTTTAAAAGAGGGGTGGCCAGCAGGGAGAGGTGGGGGTTGCTCCCTTCTGCTCAGCTCTCATGAAGTTCCATCTGTAATACTGTATCCAGGCCTGGGGTCCCCAGCCCAAGAAAGACGTAATGCTATTGGAGTGAGTCCTGAGAAGGGCTGAAGTACGTCTCCTATAAAGAAAGACTGAGAGAGCTGGGCTTGTTCAGCTCAGAGAAAAGAAGGCTTCAGGGAGAGCACCATGCAGCCTTTCAGTACATAAGGGAGGCCTACAGAAGGGAGGGACTTTTTGTCAAATATTGTAACAGTAGGGTAAGAGGACTTTAAAAGTGAAAGAGGGTGGCTTTATATTAAGAGATAAAGAAAAAAAATCTTTTATCAGAGGGTGGTTAGGCACTGGAACAAGTTGCCCAGAGAAAATGTGGATGTTCCATCCCTGGATGTGTTTAAGGCCAGAGTGGATGGGACCTTAAGCAGTCTGATCTGGTGGTTGGCAACACTGTCCATGACGGGTTGTAACCATGTGATTTTTAAGATCACTTCCAACCCAAGCCATTCTATAATTCTGTGATTCTATGAATCTACGGTATCATAGGAGACCAGAGCTGAGGCTAAAAAAAAAAAAATATGGATATTACTGTGGGAAAGGATAGCAGAGGATTTGAGAAACTAGTAAAATACTACTAAAGTGTTTTCTTTCCTGACAGTGTTGTACTTCAATAAAAATCTTTATGCAAATTTGATAAAATGCACTCACAGGTGATGGATAATGTTAAAGTGCACCTGGTATTCAGTGCTATAAAAAGTGAAAGCATTTGACAGGTTTCCAATTAGAAGACTATAATTGGGAAAAAATATGTCCAAATACATTCACTTGATGTTACCCTGGATAATTTCTTGATTTTTCTTCAACATTTTCTGTGACTAATGACTCAATTCATGTTTTCTGTAACAGAGATACTGCAATACATTTCAAAGCAAAAAGCAAGATTAATATTGCTCAAATCATGTAGTATATATGCTAAGGATTCAACTTATATTCAGTTCAAGTGTTTTTCAGCTTTGCCCACTGCGTTAGACTTCCAAATGCCATTTTGCAGTGGCCGTAGTGATTCAGTACTTAAGTAGAGCGACACATACAATGGACACTCATATACCAATCAGTTATGTTGCATAGGAAGTCACAAGATAGCTGCGTGCTTACTTGTGGTGACGGCCAAGACCACATCTGTTAATATGACTCATTCTGTTTATCAAGAGTCATAAACCATTCAAAAAATATTTTTTTTTCCTAAAAGCATTGTTAAATTACACAAAGATAATCAGTAGGTGTATTTGAAAATATAACTGTCTTTCCATAAAGTATGAAAATAAAACTGAGAGCTTCTGTAAAATAGAAATATGTTGGAAAGATTTCTAAGATGTTTGTGTCTAGGAAAGTCCTGAATGTACAAGATAGAAATCTAGAAATGTTGCGAACCTTACGATTGGCTCGTATTCTCTGAGGCATAAGGTCACAGAAAAAGGAGCCATAAGACTTATGAATGAGAGCTATGTCACATGCCTTGCTTTTGTCATAACCCGGCTGAAATCCTTGAAAAGACTGTCTTCATCTACCATCTGCATATACCCTAGCCATAAGCTATTTAAAGCTGCATTTTAAATATTTACACTGGCTCCATTTTTTGTGCTTACAACATTAGTAGAAACGTTACAATGTGGATTTTGTTAGAACAGTAAATACTAGCTTGGAAATTAATAGAGTTCCTGCAAACACAGTAAACTGTGTTTTTATTTACTTCCCATATAATTCTAAATTAAAAAGTATATAAATTGTTGAAAATAACACAATAAGCAGAACACAGCTGATGAAGTATTCCATAGATAACACAGTTTGTTCCTGCACTTCTTTAACCCCATTCAATTACACAGTCATCAGATGGTCTGCTTGTGCCACTTATACTGGACTGATCCAAACCAGTGATCAACTTTGAAGTAATAACACTGGCGAACCTGAGTTCAGTGGAATGTTTTGTTCACTAGTGAAAGCAGCACAGTTGCTGTAGATGGTACTTCTGTGTTTGACAAACAGTGAAGAGAGAAAGGGAACTAGAACAAGTAAATAGAAAGAAGCAGGAGGAGCATACAAGAAAACAATGTCAATAAATGCAGCCTAATTTCAAGAGTATAACCTTTGCTGATGTAAAATAATTACTTTGAAAAAAAAAAAAAGCATGAAGGTCTCCTCATAAGATTCATGCTGAATTTAATAAACTCTGAATACTCTTTCCTCCATCAAATGGACACAGCCACTCCACTTTTAATCCATTTTAAATTATTTCTACAATATTATATCAATACATGTTCTCTGTGACTGTTACTTGGTCGCAAAAGAACAAAGCCAGATCTGTTAGAATCAGTGGTAGAAACTCTTCCTGGATACTGAGAACTGTATTCACCATAGTTAGTTAACAGTAAATGCAAAATGAAATATAAAAAAGCAAATGTGTGCTTATCAGAGAATAAAATGGCTCAAGATTTAGCATCTCAGCCAAGATAGTTATATTAAAACATTTACAAATTACATTTGGCTACATATTGTTGCTTTTAAAAAGATGGGCTTGATATGTATAGCATGGTATACAGCTGCATTTATAAGACAGTACTCAGACCCAAACAGAATGATCACAGAATAAAATAAAAAGAGCTACTCTTAAAGTTCTCTGTAAAGACATAAGGAAATTTCACAAAGAGAAGGGTTACAATACAAATAAATATACAATTTCTAAGAAGAAAGAAGCAGAAAATTGTAGCCTAAACATGCCATGATTTGAGAGCTCAACAGTGAATCAAAGATTTTTATTTTCAAACCAGAAACCATAATACGTATTTTCTACAGTTACATTTCTATGGTTATGTGAGTTTCATATAATGAGATCAATGAAACTGAAAGTCCTGTGCAAATTTACAGTTATTCCATGTGCTCACAATGTTAGTCTGTCCTTCACACGACATTAAAACTTGAACTCTTAAATATCATAACTTTAAGCAAGGGACTTAGCAGAGCGAAGCTGATCTGGTTTGAACGTCTGCCTGTTGTTGATGGGATTTGAGTTTTGAAGTCTAGGCTATGAGCACCAATCCTTTGGAGCCTCAAGGCTCTACCGACATCACACTGATATATCACAAAATTCTCAAGACGCCTGGACCTCAAACATTTAACCCCAGAGGAGTTTTAAGCATCTCCTACCTGTGGCTGATAATCTGATTAACACCAGCCTTCTGATCTTTCTGTGTAGGACTTTGGTGTGTACAAGGTGACTTAGTTCCTCAGCAATTTTGGTAGGTAGCTCTGAAGATCAGCATTATTGTCTCCCTTATCTTCATAAGTCCATCCAATAGATGGAGATGTTTTGCCAGAAAAGCTTGTTTTTTGTTGGTTTTTGTTTTTTTTCCAGAAGGTTCTGTAAATACTTATTTTCCCAGTCTTTTAACTATACCATATTGGCCTGAAACTCAACTACCATTGCCTGTATGAGAAACTGTTTGGATCCATTAAAATCCTTGGCATCTCCTGAGAGACTTATTCAGTTGCTGAATGTTCTGATTTCCTACCTCAAGCACACAACAGTCTGTGCTAGTCATTAGCTCAGAGCTGTATTTTTGTCAGTTAGTGCAGTACAAATCATAGTTAAATGTACAAGTAGCAGCACTACAGCCACTCCAAAATGGTGTGCAGTTTGTCTTGGACCTGACTGCTGCAACTGCTGCCATCATTGCTGATGCCTGCTTCTGCCACTGAAGGCAATGATCCCCAGCAAAATGGTCAGGAAACTTTGGTGTAACTGAGTTTGAGGCCAGAAAGGAGACATTATATGTGTTTGTCTGCATGAAAAATAGAATGTTATCAGATCTGGATTTAGGTCATTCTGCTCTTGGGAGTGGAGAACAGAACTACCTAGACACCCAAGAGCAAGATGCAATATAAAATGATAAAGAGCAAATCAGGTGATGGAAACAATCTTCAGTTATCTGAAATAGTATCAGAGTGCTTACATATGGTATTGACATAGGTACCTCTTTTTATCCTTCTCCTGAGACCCTTGTGCCTTTTTACTTAAGAATATTTTTTTCTATCACAAATGCAAAGAATATTTTGTCATAATAGGTTGAAACATAACATAAACATATTTCCTTTTCCTTAGTCTTTCCTAAGCAAAGGAAAAAACTGACTCCTACCTGAAATGTGAAAGATGCTTAAAGTAGAAGAAAGATAATGAAAATCAGGGCTTTTGTGTTAGAAATTACATAGGAAAATGGTTTTGCTTGACAATTAGAAGTTGCTTTGTCTAGATGTTGCTACTTTAAGTTTGACTGTAAAGACAGTTGGCCTTGCAGGGACAGCAAAAATAAAACCAAAAAAACACAGCAATCTATTGATCCTCTACAAAAACAATTACATATTTGCTTCCAGATAACTGTATATTAACTGAGGAGGGTGTGAACAAGCAGAAAGCTAAGGCACACTTCTAAATATATGTTATTGCCTCACAATGACTTTTAAGGCAAATGTAGCTTTTTAGAAACCATCGTGGAGAGGATCTCCATCTCTCTTTGCTTGAATTTTTATTTTTATTTTTATTTTTTGTCCTTTTGAAGTCCCTCCTCATCAGTTTTTCTTTCACTGTCTCTTTCCTGCTTTCAAGAGGAAGTTGGTTCCTGCCCTGTCCCAGATGGTCCAGATAAGAAATCCAGAAATACTTAGCCACAAAGCAATGAACTGCTTGAATAATTGCTGAGCTCCTGTCCCATCCCCCTTTGCCATCTTGTTCTTCATGGATTTCTTTAAAGTTTCATATCTAAATGTAATTTAGACTAATAAAGGCTACTTGTGCATCCGCATGGCTGCAAGTGTGAAAATGGAGGAACAGAGAAGATAATAATGTACTTACATTACACTTAGAACACTATCGTTCAGTTCAAATATTGCCCAGTCATGGAGTTATTTAGATTGCGATAGATATAAAAGTATTGCATGATGAAGCATATGATCAAATCCACTTTTCAGGTCCAACTTTTTTCTTTGTCCTCTCAGTATGTAAAGTATCACATCTGGTGCTGATATAAACAGTTTGGGTTTGTGGTGAACTCTAGAAACAACACAGCATGCTTCAGTTTCTTCACAGACGTGCTATGTATTCTGAGTATACACAGAAATGAAGTGATCAAATAAGATATTTCAGAAAGTAATTAATTTCTTGCCTGTTATCCTGCATCCTGGACTTCATTAAGAGGTGTGGCTAGTAGGGAGAGGGAGGGGATGGTCCACCTCTACTCTGCCCTTCATTTGTTGTATACCAACACTTTTTCTGAATTGACAGGTTTCTCTTACTTAAGTGTTGTATTTTGATACTGATAAGAAGTGTAATCAGTAATTTCCTCTTAAAATTTCCATCACAGTGTAGGTAAATGAATTTTATCCTGTGTTAAGGGATGAAACTCTCAGTGTTACACATCTAAATCTTTCCTCATCCAGGTTTGTGGCAGAAAGTTTGTTTCAAGTCTGCACAGAGTTTCAACCTCATGAGTCAAAAAGGTCAAGTATTTCTTCATCACCAAAGCCCAAATCTATGAAGATACCTAGCATATAGTTTTGCACTGACTTCATGGTGATTTCCCTAGAGTTAGGAATGGACTTAGTTTCCTAATACTTGGTAGAGCTGGGTTTTTGTCTCATATATTATTCAGTCACCATAATAAAGAATAAACTACAGAACTTGAGCTATTAACTTTTTATTGACTTCTAAGTCATTAAAAATGTATTTTTTTGAAAAACATAACACCAGTATTTGAACATTCAGCATTAGTATGTTCAAAATATGTTCCTACAGCCTTCGTTTCCAGGTTTTCCATTCTACATTTCCAAGTAGCTGATAATTTTGTTTTCTCTTAAAATGATTTCCCACTAGTTATTACAAGCAATTTTAGCATTTAAAATGCTGATTCTGAGGTATTTATGTGGACAAATATAATATTCATTATACTTTCTGCAGTAACTTGAAAGTAGCTCTGTCCGTTATATCCTGTAAAATTGACTATGTAGGACACCATGGATTGTCATCATTTGTGCAAGTACTATGATTTATAAGAAAATGTCCTGCTCCAGCACCATGAAGACTGGCATTACTGAGACAGAGCTCACACAGACTTTGAAATGAAAAATACTATACATTGTTTGTAATTAGGATGAACACATATTTGTAGAAGCTGCTGAAATATTTGGTTAATGGTAATGAAAAACTGACTATTGATGATGATGAAAATTGTTAAGCTGAAGTTACTCTGAAATCATGAAACTCCCCACTATCCACAGTGATTCACTTGTCCACCATCATGCAACTATAATGTCTCATTATTTGAATAGGAAGTACGTGCATTTACCACAATATCTATGAAAAACATCATTTACATTCTGTATGGACTGATTTTTTTCTCCGTAATCGCTCATGTTCTGAAAAACCTTTTTCTTCCCTCATTTTGACTTTCTATAAAAAAAAACTATAAAACAAACAAAAAAGTATTATGTCTATTCAGTAATTCTTTGATGTTGAACATTAAGACTCAGCTTCAGGAAAGTACAAAACGAAATACAGAGTTAAAATAGTGAAAAATATATGCCAGTGGTCAATATATGGCACTAGCAATATAAAAATACATTTATAACACAGTGAATATGAAATGGTGTGCCACTGATACAAGATCTTTCCAGTGCTTTTATAATTTCCTGGAGGGTTGATCTGATTATGGTCATTATGGTTCATTCCTTTGGCCATAGCCTCTAGAGATGCTGACATCCCATCCCTTGCATTTCAAGGTGTGATGTACCTGGCTAACAGATGAGATTCCTGTTTTTGACTCATTACAGTGTCTATCACAGGACAGATAATTCCCTGTAATTTGCTCTCTCTGCAATACTGTTAGTAGCACAGAACCCTTGTCAAGGAGATAACCAAACAGATTGTGACTTCCATTTGTCAAACTGTAAACCATCATACCCCAGCCTACATCTCTCCTGTGGGAAAGGCATTATGTTTTTGAAGTTACAAGCATTTATGCATCCTGCAGACAACTTACAGTTACTGGTTTTCTAACAGCTGCCCACCAAAGCTAAGATCCAGTCTGGCACAACTGTTTGTTCTGTGATCATAATTATTCATGGATGCAAAAATCTTTAAAAAAAAATATAAACGACATTTTGTAGTTGAAACATATATTTTCTGAATTTTTTTTTTTTTCTTTTAAAGGGAAAAATGAAAAAAAAAAAACTCCTGACATAAAATTAAAATTGAATTTGAGTTACCAGTTCACAAAAGGAGCTGTTACTACTTCTCTCAATTTGAAATTGGAAAAAGAAATCCCCTACTTAAATGCTTAATAAACAAGAAAATCATGTCTCAAGTGACTGAAATCATCATTCTGTTGTAGAATTTGGTAAAAATCTGTTGCCAAACCAAAGAGACTAGGAGCACCCAAATGAAAAGAGATATTGATTACTTCATTATAAATGTGGGTGGGAAGAGGACAAAGACTCATCCCAGAAGTTACAGAAGTGGGAAGTGGGTATCTTCTGCTCTGGTTGGGATTTACATCAATGACTGACTGATTTCTAATTCAAAGTGATCTATAAACATTGAGTAATATCGTATTGAATTCACAAGTGCTATTTTTTCTCCCTTCAGGCTTTGCAGATTGCTTATCAGAGGGCAGAGAGGTGAAACTTCCATAATGCCATGCAAGGAAAAAGACTGTTTTACATCAGTACCAGCTCTCAGCCCAGGGCTCAGACAACCAAGCTATTTTTTATTGATTTCATTTACTTTTTCTTTAATGTAACTGTGAAAAACAAACAAGAGAAAACGCCTGTTGTTTGAGAGTTCACCTTTCAGAGGGACAAAAATGCACCACTGCTCTCTCCATCTGTTTGCCAGTTGTCTTTCCCTTTTTTGTGGTTCTAAAATTCTGATTCATTTACAGCAAGACGATAATGTTTATGTTAGTGATGAATATGATGCACTGATCAGTTACGGAGAAAGGCATTAAATGTTCCTGCGCTCCTTTTACTGTAAGTTGCTTTGACATAGTACATTTGCATTTGAAGGGGATTTCAGTTGCATACACATTTCAGTTAAACAGAGGCAGAGAATACATGAGTAGCTGTAGTAACACAGTGAAAAGATGCCACACTTTGATCTGTCTTTCTATATAGCTATTAAATCTCTTTCCTTGTTTCTGTTTCTGTCGTCTTTCCTTCACCATTGTAAATGTAATTAACACATCCCAGCTGAAACTGATAGACTTTCCAGAGCAACACATCAGTCCGTTTAGTGATGAATGCATTACTCATCAGATTTTTCAGAAAGAAGCAGAGAATAAAAGTGAAGTAAAATGGGAATGAATTTCAGAAAAAAAAACAAAAACAAAAAACTTGGGAACAGGGCATTGAATCATAAAGACCACAAGGGCCAAAGAACTTGGTAAGGTGTGAAAAACCTCATATTTACTTGCTCTTGTAGGAAGACAAGATCAGATGGATTTCATAAAGTAGAATAAAGAATACGCATAAGAGTCTTTACCTCTTTTGCTAATCTGCGTACTCATTCTATCATGGAAAAATTCATATCCATATTAATTGCATAGAAGTGCAAGTGTAGAACTTTCAATCATCATGGAACTTCCACACCAATTTTAAACGTATTCATCGTCCAAGTTTAGACACAACTTAACATAGCTGTCTGTGAAGGCAGAAAAATATCTCTCCTGTGGTTCATTTACTGTAGTATCTGGGGAAAAGAGATGATATATTCACACTAAATCTTAGTTCATAGTTTTCATACATTCCTTTCTCTACTATCCCCTATTGTAGAAACAAAAGCCAAACAGTATGGGAAAACAGAATAGCAAGAAAGATACCTTAAACTATTACCACAGAGAAAAGTTATGAGGTCAGAGGAGCTATGCGTATAAAATCTGTTTCAATGATTTTTGTGATTTATGGGGAGGGAAGTCAGTAAGTTAATTCACTCCCTCTGAATCTGCATGAAAGAAGGTCAGTCTCTTTTCCTAGGTAACTAGCCATAAGACGAGAGGTAATGGCCTTAAGTCGCACCAAGGGAGGTTCAGGTTGGATGTTAGGAAAAATTTCTTTTTGGAAAGAGTGGTGAGGCTTTGGAAAAGGCTGCCCAGGGAGGTGGTGGAGTTACCATACCGAGAGGTGTTCAAAGAAAGATGGAGATATGGTACTGAGGGTCATGGTTTACCGGGCATGGTTGTGATGAACTAATGTTTGGACTGGTGCTCTTAGTGGCCTTTTCAAACTTGAATAATTTTATAATTCTATGAATGGGATGTACTGCTGCAGGTGAGAAAATCCATCAAAGAACAGATATGCCTGTGTGGATTTGCATGAGTGCTTCCATTGCTGGCCCTCACTGTGCAAAGCCCTAAGATACAAGTACTGCTTTATTCCTTCCCCCTGGATAATATTTCTCAGAAATGCATATTAAACCTCAGGACTTATATGCATATCCATACATTTGCCTCCACAGACTCCACAGATCTGCAGCGTTTGCAATGGCCAACAAAGATTTTTTGAAAAATGGTGAGAAAGAATATACCTTTCGAATGACCAATTCAGTCTGTGGTTATGCTTAGATAAAAACAGATATTATTTCAAACCTAAAGCACTTCAGTATTTCCAATGGCTTAGCTTTGCTAATTTAAAAATGCTTGAGCAGACTGATCTTCTGTAATTTGATGTCAACAAATTACCAACTGTGTATTGTGATCATTATGCTTATAGTACACCAGAACCACAAAGTAAGGGAATGCCAAAAAGATAAAATGAAATTCCCAAGTGCATATACGTTATCTGAGAGGAGGACTTCTTTTTCATAATTCAGGTCTAACAGGCCCAGGATTAAAATCATAAGGACTCAAGACGAATTCTCTTAGGATGTACCCTGAAAGTTCCTGGTACTGTGGAAAGATAGCCCCAATCTCAGCTCATTCTTCTGTCTGGAACAGAGCCTCCTGCCTTGAAACTCGCTTCAGCCATGCACATCATGTCTGCCAATGTGGTCAATGTGGTCTCTCTTTTCATAATTGCTTTGTCATAAAATGGGATTTGTCATCAACATTTGGTAGTAAACCCAAGGTAGCAAGCAGTGAGAATCACTCAGCTCACCTCCAAGACTGGGTCACCACAGCTAACAGGCAGACAGGTGGATAGACTGCATATTCTGAAAAAGAGTGTGAGAGACAAGGCTGAGCACATCCAAGCATGACGACAGGACAGTTTTTGGGGTGTATGAATAAACAGAAATCCAGCTGCCTGCAGGAGTATGGACTTTGCCAGTCCTTACAAACTGCCAGGAAGGCATTTTGAGGATCTTTGTCTCAAGTGCCTATAAAAATTTAGGTTTATCAATTCATTTTGCCAACAGACAATATTCTGTGGATTCTGCAGTACACTTATTTCTAATTTTTTTCCTTGCCCACTCAAAAAGGAATTATTTCCTAAAGTAGTTTACAATTGTCATGAAAGTCAGGAAGACGCTTCTAATTGTGGCTGAAACCGTTAACCTATGCTATTAAACAAAACCTCAGTTCTCAGAGGCAATGTTGGGATTAGTTGCTTTTAGTGTGCAAGTTTGAAATGTCTCCTTCAAGCTTTTATTACCCATAAACTCCTTATAAAGCAGAATACTTGCTGTACTGCAGAACTTTGCTTCAATTTTGAAATGCTTTAAAATGAAATATATTGAAAATGTTCAGCCTGCTACTCAACAAAAAGGAACATAATTGACCATTTAGAAATGTAATTCTTACCACAAGCAGCAACAACATTCTTATGGAAAAAATATAATTTTAGGGAGCAATTATGAGCTAAGGGGCTTTTCTTTCTCTACAAGGTGAAATGTAAATAATGTCTGAACTTTTAATTACAGAAGAGAAAAACTACAAACTTTTAGGTATTATACCTGTTTTGCAAATGATAATTAACACTATACCTATTCTGCCAATTGGAATCATGATGAGGATTGACTTTTAGTATCACAAATATTTATGTTCTATTTATGTTCTATCAGGTCTCAATGAGATTTGACAATACTATCCTTTGAAAGTTTCTCTAGTAAGTAAAGATATGATAGGCAGGTCCTGTGTTTAATTTTCTATTCCATTTCATTACTTAATAGTGTTTTTTGGCAATTATCATTACAACTAAGAGGAAGTAACATCAAAAGATTAAATACATTTTACTACAGTAGAAATCTTGAGAGAAATCTTTGCCTTTTAGTGTATTGAGATTTTTACTTTGTTCATCTCCACTCAATGTTTGTTTGGGACATGTTGAGCAAAGCACCTACCTACTGATTCTTCCATTCATATTGGTACTGTGACTTTAAATATCCTATTGGTATACTCATTCTGTGGTCCATGAGCCGATGTCATATCTTTTAAGTCTCTCTTTTTCATCTCATCCTACATCTAATTCTATCTCACATCTTCTTTTAATCTTTTGTTATTTTTCCTAATATAACTTTCTTCATCATTTTTAATGAGGAGAAAACATACAATGCTAATAAAACCATCAGGAGAATTAACAACAGCCTTATTTAAATCCCTTTTCTGCCAATCTCTTTTGATGCATATGCACTGTCTAAATAGTAACAGGGCATCATTTAAAATATTCATAGAAAACTTATGTAGAGAGTGAACTTGCAAATAATTCAGTTAATTTCAGTAACCGTCTGTTCAAAAGCCAAAGAAGCTCAGAAATGCAGCTTCCTCCATTTGCTTCCAGAGTGGCTTCAGAATACTCTACGATATCTCTCCACATGCACTCAGTATTTTGCATTCCTTTTAAACATGCAGCCAACTCACTTCTTTTCTTGATTACTTCGTAAACATATCTGTCCAGCAGAAAGAGAAGATGACCAGAATACAGTTGACATATTTCCAAGAAAACAAATGTTCAGGGATATGTGACTTACTATTAATCTAGCCTGGACTTGGATGTAATTCTGTTTAGCAGTGAAGAGTACACTATCTTTTCACTGAAGAGTTTTAAGAGTTTCAAATGCTGACAGATAGCGTGTTTCTTTCATCCTTTTCTGATGCAGGAATGAGAATATTTTTTTAAAGATATTCTAACTAGTTAGGTTATATCTTAGATAATTTTACAATATGGAGCAGTTAACCACCTGTATACAACTCTACCAGTTTAAATAGATATACATCATTATATACAAGGGAATTTGTGTAGTTATGTTTCATTCCTTGTCCTCAAAACAGATATCTAGATGTGTAACTCTTGTTTCTGCAGTAAACTGCAAGTTCAATTCAAGGGGCTTCATTATCCAAGAGTAGGATTTAGAGTCAGATCCTATTTTCACTGGGGTTCCTGAAAGTACAGTCTGCTCAAACATAACTCATTTCTGGCATTAGAAATTTTAAGCAAAACAAACTCCTGACATGTTCTAGTGTTCTAAAGGGGGAAAAGAAGAAAAAAAAAAAAAAAGCCTTTGTACATTTGAGCTCTGCCTCTTCATCCAAACTGTGAAGAGTGAGAATATCAAACTACAGCAGACTTTGCTAATGCTCAGAAAATTCAGAGTAGAAATATCTGCTTTCTTTAGCTGCTTGATGGTCTTCTTCTTTTTCTCTTCTCTCTCTGTTATGCTGAAAAAATGGTGATGAGGAAGAGAAATAAGATTGTGATACAATTACAGGAAAATCCTCAGAGGCACTGTCTGTGAGTAGCCATTGCAATAAGCATTTTTTTCAAGGATGTAAACTCCTCAGTGTACTCTACATAAGATCTGCAGTAAATTAGACTTCACAAATACCAACCTATATAGGTTTTAATTACTTTCGAAACTCCTTTTGTTCAAAGCAGTGCTTTACGTTCCATACTATTTTTAGCCTGTTGTCAGTGGGCTGAACAGCTGGATGTAATCATGCTACGTGGGCCTAAAAGGACAAAGACAAATCCATACAGATCTATGAAATAAAATCAGATCTTTTTTGTTATTGTTGGAATACATTAAGTAAACTAGAAAGAAGGGAAGTATAACTCCTTTGCCTTCTCAGAAAGCCTTTAATTAAGTCTACTAAAATGTGTGTTCACTGTATTCAAATGAATATTCACAGTGCACTGAGCTGTCAAATTAGTTCTTTGTATGGAAGACATTCTTAATTATATAAAAATATGCATTGAGCTTTTTCTTTCATAAGACCTGGAAAGTAGGTTGAGACAGAAAGAAAAATATTTATAAAAGCTGTGGGAGAAGGGTTGCTTTTTTTTTTTTTTTTTTTTTTTTTTTTGTACTTCCTTGGAGTGCTGCAAGTTGCAACACCAGGTGCTTTAATAAACTGGAATCTATGTAACAACATCTCCTCACAGACAACAAATCCTCCCTTCATGTTTCCCATTTCCCACTTTCTTTTGTTCTTCTCAAACTCTTCAGGAGACATCCCATTCAGCATCAGTACTTTTGTTTGCTCCTGCTGCTGCCCTCCTGACAGCACCAGGACTCCAGCGGGAGGAAGCTCCTGAAGCCACAGTAGGACTGAGACCCTTGGGCAGACAGACCCCCCCCAAAGTAGAATTCCTCATTGACAAACAATGTTACCCCAGGACTTTGGCAGAACTTGCACTTCTTTCAGACTGCACTAAGATTTGTTTATAAAGGAAATGAGACATCTCCCAGGTTGATTTTGTTTATGTCTGTGGAACAGCAGTTTTACAATTTTTTTGTGATTGGACAAAATTGCAAGAAATTCAAAGATGTTTTCAGAATGTTTTCTTTGTCATCACAGTTTGCTTCTTGGAACTGTGAGTTGCTCAAAACTGTCGGCCACAGTTTACATGAGATATTCTATTTCTGTAAGCAGTAGATAATCACCAAGAAACAATCCTCTGACTCTCTTTAAACGAAAACACTCTAATTTGGGGCATACAGGCTTTAATGAAAAGCCAGAAAGAACAAAAGATGTGCAGTGCTGCTTGAGAGTTTGAGTACGTCTCCAGAGATGTATCATATTCGTAGTGGTTTTTGTGTTAATACACTGTTTATTCTCTTCCAACATCTGTAAGCAGAAATAAATAAATAAATGTATAAAAGGAAAAAGAAAATACTGAAAACAACTCATTAGTTCATAGTGTACTTGTTCTGTCCTTCACCTTAGTACTAGAACTACTTACTTAAATATGACAGCTACCTTTCCTTCTATCAAACCAACAGGAGTTTTCTCAGGTCTGTCTACAACTTTTTCCTCCCACAATCTCTCTGCTAATTTCGTATCAGGCATCTATTATCCTTCCATCCCATCAGAGAAGGAAAAGAGGAAGGCACAATGAGTGTATATAGAGACTGCTGACATTTTCTGCAGAACGGACCTCCTCAAAATTGTTTTAAAATTGCTAATTTATGATATATATTTCAAGTAAAATCAAATCCAGAAGCTCTCCCTCCGGGAATTTCTGATTCTCTTGGGCTCAAGGTACCAAGGGCATCAAATGAGTGGGGCAGAACAGGAAGTAGAAGCCCTGGAGTCACCATTGGTAGTGCAGCTGTCAAGAAAATGGTCACCAAAGTGCATATTTTCATGAAACATTTCCCGATCAACCAATATATTTTTTACAAATCTCATTTCACTGGAAAATTTTAGCTAATTTTATCTCCAGATGACAGCATTTGCTTACAGCAAATCTGTGGGATCTGGATGTTTGGCTTCTTAAATACCATGTCATGGGTAAAAGAATGAGGGAAAATAAAGACTTCTGTATCTTAGGCAGATCTTCACTTACACATTTGAAAAAAATTCATTATTATCATCAAGGTGCCTCAAGGCACATTCATCTTCCTATGGCACAAAAGCACGTAAGTGCTGCATTGAACTGTAGTGACAAGTAACCAAGAGATTCAGGATCAGATGCCCCAGAATTTCTGCTTGGATCCCTTAGAACAAGTTGTTAAACTGTGGACTTCATGTCAAATGCTCAGACTTCGTTTACAAAAAAAAATCAGTAAAGGAAATCCAAAATTGATTGCATTTTTTGCTTGCAATCACACTAATATTTGCCCCACATTTGATGTCATTTTTATAGAACTTAGAAGTTGGGAAATAAAAGGTAGCTATTTTTTTAATGTGAAATATTTTGTGTTACAAAACTCAACTAGTGATCTACATCAAAAGACACTGGGGCCTGAAGTCATCCATTAGTCTTAAGGTGTTTAATTTAAATACATTCAATTTAGCTGTTCTAAGCTCTGCCATTGGAGGAAGAAGAGAAATTCAGCCCATGTCAGATTTGAATGTTGAGCTAAGGATGAATATCCTGATTACACAACCATTTTCATTCTGAAAGACAGGAATTGAGACGATGGACACCTCAGACTGGTAGGGATACAACGATTCTATATCAGCAATTGTTTTTATAGTGTCCATTTTAACCAAAACATTGATGTAACAAAGTTGGACCCACTGGTCCCTGCAGATCCCTTCCAGCTCAGGATAATCAATGATTCTGTGATAATTCATTTACTTGGACCTCTGCTGGAGGCCATGTCTTCCTCTGGTGTAACAGAGCCACACTGAAGAGCCAGCGGTGCTGGGGGGCACTGGAGGTGTGCTGGGTGCAGCACACTCCTGCCAGTCAGCAGGTTGCTCTGTCTAATGAAAGCAGCCAGCCCTGGGGGTGCCTGGTAGAGCAGCCAGATCTGTCTCACCAGTGCCTCCTCTTCCTCATTGTAGTGCCTGAGTGACACAGACAGCAACAGCCTGGCAGAAAAAAAGTAGCAGTGAATATTCCTGAAGTACCCCTTAACAATGACAAATTTGCTTCCTGAAGCACAAAACAATTTATCATTCAAAATGAAAATATTTATTGCATCTATCAAAAGCAATCCTCCATGGATATATGAGCACAAACCCTCTGTTTACAGTTTTTAACAGGAAGAAAGATGGTGATTGTTCTTTTTCATACACCCACCAAACCTTGCCTTCACTGCTTTCAGTGTCATGCTGTGGTTACTCCCACACATGCAGCTGCTATACATGCCGTAGCTCAGGACCACATTTTTTTTTCCAGCATCCCTTTTTGACTTTGCCTGATGTAACCTTACATTTGAGAAAGGCTTCGGGAAATTCACATCATTTTGTGAAGCCAAGCCAATGTTTTGCATACTAGTTTCTAAAATTCATTTCCAAAGGTTATCCTCTATTTCTGACTTTTGTCAATAATATGATCTATCAACACAACTAAGTGCAGTTTCCAGTGTTTGCTTTTTGAGCTTGGCAAACTTTGGTGGTGTTTGACCAACTGGTTCTTAGACAAGAAAGTTGATATCCTCCGCAGTGATCATGTTATCTGAGCTCACACAAGTTTATATTGACACTATCCACATCATCTTTGTCTTAAATGATATGCCATGTTTACCACCTCTATTGCGTTATCAACTTTTAGAAAAATATATTAGTTTATATTTACTAATTTTTAGCTGCTGTTTATCTCCTCACTGTTCTAAATACGCAGAAGGGTTAGGTACTTCAGACTGCTTAATTTAGATACATCTTTAAGAAGATTTCTGTTAAAAGAGTGTATGATAACAAATAATTACCCTCCTATATATGAGTATCCATCTTAGGTTTTGTCCTGCAGTGATCATGGACTTCTGAAAATTAAATTGCTCTCAGAATCACAGGATCACAGAATGGTTAAGGTTGGGAGGGGCATATGTATGTAAAATTTGCTCAAATATCTCCTCCCCAGATCCTCTGCTATTAGAGCTACATCTTTCTGGGTCCAGCCTTTTCTTATGACCTCTGGGGCCTGGGATTTCTGAAGGCCAGATTTATGCATAGAGGCAGAAAATGTATTCAATATCTTCTGTATTTTTCATGCTTCTGTGAAACCACGTCTCCTGTTTCATTCAATAGAAGAACCACATTTTCTCTCATCACTGACGTACTTGCAGGAGCTCTTCTTGTTGTCCTTGACAACCCTGTCCAGATTTACTTCCATTTGTGCTTTAGCTTTTGTAACTTCACCCCTGGATGCTCAGGCAGTACCTCTGTATTCCTGCCAGGTTTTCCATCCTTACTTCTGTCCTCTTTACATTTCCTCTTTGTGTTTGAGTTTTACCAGGAGCTCTTTGTTCACCAATGTAGGCCACGTGGCATTTTTGCTTGACTCCCTTTTTGTTGGAATGCACTGCTCCTGAGATTAGAGGAGGGGATCCTTGAACATTAACTGGATTCCTTGGGCCCCTATTCCCTCCAGGGCCTTATTCCTCTGGACTCTACCAAGTAGATACCAGAGGAGGCCAAAGACTGTTTTACTTTTCTTGCTTTCTCCTCCCTTCTATTTCTATATCTCTCTGCATAGTATACAGTACAGAACATATACACTGTATAGTCAAGCACAAATGCGGGAAGTAAAATTTTGTTAACAACTTTTCAGAAAGACCTCAGAAAGCTATGTTTTTGCATATTAATGAGAGGGAGCCACTCAGGGAGCCATGGTAATCTAGGTAATTTGTTGAAGGATATGCTCTGAAACTATGCAACTTGTCTGTTCTGTGCTATGAGACATTTCCACAGCCCTTCTTGGAGAGGTGCATACTTTCTAGATTTTTAAGACTGAACATAATGGAATTTCCTAGCTGTATATATCTTTTCACTCTGCCACATGGATTACTTCAACGGTTAAGGAATTTAACAGGTTGTACTTTTCCCTAATGGTCAAAAATTAAGGTATACTTCCCCCCTCCAAGTCATTTATGTTCCCGTTAATTGAAAAAGTCAGTGGAGTTTCATTTCATTTAACAACCTTGCTCATACATGCAAGCATGAAAGGATAGTTCATATTTTAAAACTAAACTGAGCCACTACCTCTTATGGAATACAGGATACAAAAATAGTAAATGGAAGCAAGTTTTGCACAATACTTAAACGTATTTGAAAGTCTAGATTTTATAAATCTTTACCACAAACTTGTTTTGAGATTTGTGTCTGTGATAATATCTAAGAACTAATAACTTTCCAGTGCATATGCATCTTCAAATTAGCCTATCATCGAAAGTAGGAAATGGGGGAAGAAAGGGAGGGTGGACGAATTGGCATCTGAAAATTAGATTCTGAGCACAAAAAACGACATGACTCCGAAGAAAGTCTGCATTAGAGGGAAACCATGAAATGATTTATGATTTATTTATTATTTAAATAACCATGAGGGTTAGGCATGTCTCTCAAAAATAAACAAACTCTGTAAGAGACATTAGCATCCTCTAACAAAATGTTGGATGCCATAAAAAACATATATATTTTTTTCAGGATACAGAAACACTTTTTCTGTTATTTGAAGTTTTATCTCCCTCCTGACACACACAGCTCCTCATACACTCCACCTATATCAATAGGTCTGTAAGTCACATTGCAACCACAGAGTATCACAGCTGCTCCTGAAATTAATTGTTTATTTATTGCCGTGATTTGGCACAATTTTTATTCAAGCAGAATTCTGTTCTATCACTTTCTCAAATATTTTGCCAATCAGTGGAATGAAAATTAGGATCGCATTTTTAATCATCCAGATGATGGCACTATTTTCACAATTTAGCTCTGCAGTGGATGACTAGTCAAAAATAAATAAATAAATAAATAGAGTTTCCTACATAATTACATCTTATAGAAAGCTCAGGGGTTTTGTCTTTACTTCTTTATCTTTCTCTAATATTCCATTATTCCTATACTATCCATTTCTTTCCTTGTTCTATTTTACTTAATTCTTAGTAATATACTGAAGTGCTTACTGCAGAGTCTTGAAGCCAGTATCACATCGCTGATGTCACTTTGCAAAACAAATATTTAAGAGGAAATAATGCCTGGTGCACAGATGCATGGAAAAAAAGGGAAGGTCAGATCAGAGCCATCCTGCTAGCCTCCAGCCCGCTCTTGACAACTCAGCAGCCATGAAGGAGGGGGGACATTTGTGGAAGGGGGGTCCTGCTCTGCTGCATGGAAGGCAATGGACAAGAGCACAAATCAGAGCGCCAAGGCAACTGAAATACTTTATTTTCCCAGTTCTGGCTGCCTCCCTGCAGGATCAACTCAGGACCTCTCCCTAGATGAGATGTTCATGTGATAGAAGCCAGTGGGGGCTGGTCCTGCTTTTGTCAGTCACTGGATGAGGCAGAGAAGCTCTTGGAGGAGGGACAGCAGTCAAACTTCTTTTCACCTGCTTTCAGAGCTCAGGAAGCTTTGAGTTCCCTTGTTGACACAAAAATCGAAGCACCCTTGCTGCCTTGCTGATGGGCCTTGGCTCTCCCTTCCTCCACCTCTGTCACATTGGAAATGGCTGTAAGCCACATGCTGTGAAGGAAAATTAATGTCCATTTCTTTTAACCACTTTTGCAGGTATTGGGGAAGAGAGAGGAAAAGAGGAAATTAAAGTCTGAAAAACTCATTAGTATCCAGGCTACATACTCACTTGATATCAGGGTACATTCATTTAAAGCTAATGGAGCCACAAAATATGTGGCCTATTCAACCACTGTGATAATACGAGATAAGTTCCACTGTTGAGATCAGCTCCCTTTACGTGAGCTGGGAGCACCTGGGTATTTTTATGTGTGAGAGAACAGATCCTATGCATGACAGACATTTTAAACTAAATCTAGCTGTATATGGGGATTACTGTTTACTGTCATGCTACTCCATTACTAAATTATAAATGTTAACTGGAAAAAATAGACTAATGTGCAGCATGAAATGAATACATGTGTTAGCATAATACTATTTTACTATTACATGATGGCAACTCACCTTTCCCTAAAGGAGAGCAGCTTTCTTTATAGTATAGTGATCACCTATGACAGAGTTCCCATCCCGAAGAAAGCAGTACTAGCTATTGCCAGAGACAGACTATTCAGCTAATGAAGAGTGGTGTGACATTTCCCCATTTCTTGGGGGAATGGCTTTAAATGAAAAGAGGGGAAATTTGAGTTATTTGTTAGGAAGAAATTCTCTACACTGAGAGTGTTCAGACACTGGCACATGCTGCTCAGAGAAGCTGTGGGTGACCCATCCCTGGAGGCATTCAAGGCCAGGGTGGATGGGGCCCTGGGCAGCCTGAGCTGGTGGCTGGCACCCCTGCCCGCTGCAGAGAGGTTGGGGCTCAATGATCTTTAAGATACCTTCCAACCCAAACCATTCTGTGATTGTATGATTCTATTAGAGCTGAACCTGCCTTTGTCCCAGTACTGTTACTGCAGTACAATACTCTCAGTCCCTGACACATTTCTGAATCTGTTGTCCATAGGACCCAGATGCATGCAGAAAACAGCGCTAACACTAAAACCTCCACAAATAAAAACAGTGGCTTACAATGAATTTAGATTAATTTAAACTAACAATTATGGCAAACATTACCAATGTTCTAACTTTATTACTGCTATTTAAACAGAAACACTAATTCTTAATTACTCAAACAAACAAAAAAATACCTTAAATTAACTTTCCATTGACTGAGTTTGGGGTTGTGGTGTTTTGGTTTTTTTGTTTGTTCGTTTGTTTCTTTGTTTGTTTTGTTTTTGTTTGTTTGTTTGTTTGCTTGTTTCTTCTTTTAATCAGTGAAAAGATGTCACAAATACATATCTTGTTCTTCATTTTTCTGTCTCATTATTGTGGCTTGGCCACGGCTTGTGGTCCCTCCTGTTTCTACACACACAAACAGTAAGTGCTGCTCCCTTCCTTTCAGTGGGCTAGCAGTGAGGATTGCTGGCATCAGGTAGTGGAGCACAAGGTGGAACTGGAACCCTGACAGGGCTTGGGAAGTCTTTTACAGATGCCCTAAACATTTCTTTTCCCTTCAGTGAACTGGAGTTTGTTTTCTTTTAGCACAGACTTTCAATCAAAAAGAAATATCCCTTTGTTTAGCTATAAAACCACTGCAGCTGGAGATTAATAGCCAAAATAAGATTTTTTCAGGTGATGATACAATATTTATAGCTGATTTATCATGTAAGCAATGACAAGTTGCAAATTAATGACACAGTCGGCCATTGAATCACTGCTTGGGCATTTTTGGAGGAATTCCAGCCATGCCACAACAGAGAGCAGAAATACAGGTAACATTTCTCAAAAAGAAAAAAAAAAACACTGAGAAGGAAAAATAAAGGAGGGGATGGAAATGAGGAGAAAAAAATAAAAAGGACAAAACCAGAAGCTCTGGTTACCAGCATTTCCCAGTGCTAGCTCAACTCTTTCTCTTCTCTGTTTTTTTCACAAGACTTCCACCATCATCAGCATCTGTTGAGCAGGAAGTGGAGCTGAGGGGGGCCAGTGGGCAGCATGGCTGCTGCTGCTGCTGGTAGTCGTGGTGGCGGTGGTAGCAATGATGGTGATGGTGGTGATAATGGTGGAGGCAATAGCAGCCCCAGCCTGGAAGAGTGCTAATGGGCGAGAGCTGGGAAGGCTCCTCCTTAGGCTGTGAGGGTGCTGGAGACTGCATATGGACATGTGGAAGAGGTGAAAATCCCAGCAATGTCAAAACTGGCCTGGAGATTTTTCCCTAACAAGGCAGATATAAAACGTAAGAAATTATTTTGTTTACCATCATCCACATTTTTCTTACCACTTCCCAAGGGCAGAAAACCAACAACTTTAAAATAACCTTTCTGAAATCACAGCCACCTCATTAGAGAGAATATTCACTTTTAGAAAGATGCTTGGAGGTACACACACCATACACAGCTATCTGTGTGACTGAGGTACAAACAGCATCTGCTGGCAAGGGTGTAGTTCAGCTAGGAATTCTCTTGTTTCATGATTTAGACAGGACTTTGCCATCTACATAGGTGACCCAAAAGGGCATTAATATCTGGGGATCTGTATTAGATCTCTACCAAGAGATAATAAGGATAACACTGTGATGTTTCTAGCTCAGAAGAAGAGAAGACACTCCAAGAAAAGAAAGACAGGTTAAGCAGCTGAGATATATGATGTAGACTTTGTTTTAATGAGTGTTTACAGCTGACCTTACACAATAAAGTACATGGAATTTTAATCACTTGCACACCCCAAGAACCACTTGTAGGTTTTTCCATACGCGGTACTTATAATGCCCATAACTTTGTTGCTGAGTAACGTTAAGTTTCTGTGCCAGAAGCAACAGCAGAATTCTTTGTCATCTGCTGCCAGCTAAATGCTTGGCAACTGATTGAATAGTTTATCATCCATAAATAATGATGTGATGTATGTAAGAATTTGTTAACTATCAGTCAGTGTTGTTTTTTTTTGTTTTTTTTTTTTTTTTCATTTACACATAGTGGGCATGTTCTTTATCTCCTGGTTGATTTTCAGTTAATACTTCTGTTTCTTCTTTGATCTTTTTTTCCAAAAAAGAAAAAAAAGAAAAAGAAAAGAAAAAAGGATTACTACGGATAAACTCATGATACTTCTAAAAGAAATATGACCTTGAAAATTAGTGTTGCAACATCATATNATATATATATATATATATATATTTGTGTACATGAAAATGATGTGCAAGGAATTGCTCATCACCCCCCAGTCAATGCCCAACTAGTCCCCCAAACAGTGGAAGAGAGTGAGATGCATTCCCACATTCTTCAAAACTCCTTCAGCTTGATGTCATATAGTATAGAGTATCCCTTTGGCCACTTTAGGTCATCTGTCTTGATTCTGTTCCTTGCCAGTTCCTCTGCCCTTTGCTGCAAATGGTCTTGGCTCTGTACAACACTGCTTAGCAGCAACTATAAACACTGGTGTGTTATCAACATTGCTTTTCTTCTAGAACCAAAACATAGCATCATACAAGACACTCTGAAGAAAACAATTCAATCACCTCAGAAAAGAAGACAAAGTCTTAGATGAATATTGTATTTAGAAATAAAAATATCACTTCTGAGATCTGAACAAATAGGTTTTCCATTGCTTGACTTCATATTTTCAGAGCTCTGCATGCTGAAATTGGAAAAACTGAAATGGGAACCAGCTCCTTGCCAAGCATAGAGTTTTGCCATGCTATGTCTTTAGTTTTTACCTAATATATCATAAACATTCTGACATTGCAAACACAAGCATATGGTTAGTCTTATTCTATTTCCAATGATTCACATTGCAAAGGGGAAAGGATGGAAGTCTGTTTGAATCCAGAAGCTGCAGCTTCACAGAACAAGCAATACTGAGAGCTCATACGTCTGGAATGCCATTTACGTGNTTTTTGTTGTTTTTTTTTTTTTTTTCATTTACACATAGTGGGCATGTTCTTTATCTCCTGGTTGATTTTCAGTTAATACTTCTGTTTCTTCTTTGATCTTTTTTTCCAAAAAAGAAAAAAAAGAAAAAGAAAAGAAAAAAGGATTACTACGGATAAACTCATGATACTTCTAAAAGAAATATGACCTTGAAAATTAGTGTTGCAACATCATATTCTTGTCTTCATCCCGAATTCGTAGTTCTAAGTTCTTTTTAATCATAATAATATCATGGGACTTACACGTACTTGTCCAGAAGAATTGAAACTTATGAAATGTGCCAGTTTTCAAACATCCACTAAAACAGATGTGCTTTTTACAAATAGCTTTAATAGAAATCATCATCAAGGAAATGAAAACAGAAATACATTCGGTGTTCTTTCTAGTTTTGATATCTATTGGAGTTTGCCATGGAGAAGTACACAATAGCATCACTGATTCATTTTTTGAGATTCTGACTCTTGTCTCTAACCATCTTACTCATTTACCTTAACTACAATGACATTTTAGCACAAATAGCTATCAGATAAAAACTGAAAATTGTGCACAAAACATACAAAATGACTGTGTCTGTTGTGGTTTAATCCAGAATGTGGCTCATCACCTCGCAGTAGTACTTCTCTCACTCTCCCTGTTCACAGTGGAATGGGTGAGAGAATTAAAATATTAAAACAAAGTAGAACTCATGGGTTGAGAGAAAACTTCTTACTAAGATAGGGGAAAGGAAAATAGTTATGACTAAATATATATATATATATATATATTT